>PVJA010015326.1:0-45656 GCA_004027025.1 Myocastor coypus | reverse complement strand
TACTAATAAAAGCATCCATTACATAATGAAAACTTTTTCGTGTGCATTTGAAATTTTAATATATTTTTTAAAGGAAATATGAATTGCTTTTGCAACTTGCACAGAATTCTACAGTTTGTACAAATTCTTTGTCGACACAGTTACTGTCTTGTCACTGACACAATATTCACAAGGACAACTTAAGGGAAGTTTGGCTAACAGTTTGAAGAGATGGAAGTCCATTGCCTATGTTAAGAGGTATGGCAGAGGAGCATGCAGAGGAGAAAGAGCTCCAAAGCAAGAGAACTGGAGCAGGGAGAGCAAGAGAGACAGACTTCCAGGCCATACCCCAGTGACCACCTCTCCCATCTGGCGTGAACTTCCAGTTGCTCATTCAGCTATAAACCCTTCCTTGCATGCCCACATTACCCAAAGTTCTCCCCAAAGTCTAGCTGTGACTTCATTAGTCCTTGGAGAGTTATTTCTGTGATCCTTTTGCATCCAAATTCTATGTATTAATAACATAAAAAACTATATATTGAAGACCATAGGAAGAGGTATTGTACCCTTTCATTTAATCATTCAGACTTGACATAGTATATTCTCCCCATTTTGCACTTGAAAGAGCTACATTTAATTGGTTTAAATTTATCAAAGATTTTCCTGGAAAGAAATAAAAACATTTTGAAATTGAAATCACACATTCAAACTAGTACAGAACTCAGTAATTTCCAAGTTATAATATTTGTATTATGTGGGTTTTCCACTTCTACTATGTTTGTTAAGATATGTAGAGTTATAAGCTGATTTCTCAATTTGACTTTTTATTTAAATATTTTAGAATACTGAATAATTTGTGATTTATATGCTTGTACACATGATTATACATATGTTTTATTTATTGACAGACAGGAAGAGAACTCAAATCTTTATTTGCTTTATATAATATAGAAATAAACTAATAAATTTAATAATCTACATCTTCCAAATGTAAAATAAAATAAAATAAACTATGCAAAATATAAAACTCAACATTAATCTGACTATATCACAGACGTCCAGTGGAAAAATCTCTACGTACTGTTAAACAAAGGCCCTTCTTATAAAGGAAAAGGAACTAAGCACACAGAATATGAATCTTCTTCAGTAAAATAGAAAGCATTTGTCATTTATGCAATTCATAGCATTAAGTTAACCTCCCTGGGCATAAATGTGTATCTATAATTTAGGTACTTAATTACTTGTAGTCATGAGGGAGTCTTAAACACCTCTGTCCCTGACTTTTGCTAGTGAAAAGAAAGAGATCTCATTATTTTAGTTGATCCTGGGGAGTTTGGGAGGCAGCAGAGATAATGGCATTATAGCAGCAGAGATAAAAATTATGACACAGTCTTGTTTTTCAATTTATGCATTGATGAAAATTTCTGGATCCTACTGTACAGTACATAGAATTATGCTGATTCTCCAAAATCTGAGCTAAACTTTGAGAGTCATCATGCTTCAGTAAGTATGACAAAGTGGTCTCATTCTGGCATGTCCAGTGCTTTTGTTTCTGTGTAGCTGTAATTCATTTATTTTTTTAAAAATTTTTAATTATTTCTTTATTATTCATTTATTTACTTGTTACAGAATCTAGCTTGGACTCAGAGTAATAATAGTCTTTTCTAATAATAGTCTCCCCAGCACTGAAACTACAGGAACGCAACACCATGCCTGGTTTTGGGGCCAGCACGTTGTACCCAGTGTTCCAGGACATGCCTGGTATGCATTCTGAGGGATCAAAACTGGGCCCTTGTGCTTGTTAGCTATGTGCTTAGACTGCCAGGCTTATTCCTCAGGCCCTGTACTTGTTTTTTAAAGTAGACTTCATTCATTCAAGTAGAAATGATTTGAGTAACTAAAATAAATATCTTAGCCTAAACTTTAATAATAAGTCATGGGCTAAGTAAAATTCTTCTGTTTCTTCATCGTAGGCCAGTATAGAACTGGCTGTTCTAACAGGATCATTGATAGAAAGTTATAATATTCAATTAACTTTACAAATGAGCAGTGTATGCATATTTTATAAAAATTTCTTCTAAATTAGTTAAAATACAAAACTATTTGAATGTATATGAGATAATACACGTCAAAATATTTATATTAGAAAATACTACTGTAAAGGCCGGTCAGATAAAGCACCTGTTTAGGCAGTGGCCGGGGTTTGATCCCCAGTGTGCCCTGCAGACCCCACCCATGGGGTGCTTTGAGATGGTGATTGAGACTGGGCATGGTGGTGAGCACCTGTAATCCCAGATCTTGCAAGGCTGAAAACAGGAGAAACACTATGAGTCTGATCTATGTAGTGAGACTGTGCAGACTGTAGATCCTATCATAAATACAGAAAAAAATTAAAAAGTAAAATTTATTGACTAATATAATTAGTCATCTAAAATCCTAATTGTTAAAATATTAAATAATATGACACAAAAAAGCTATTTCCCTGTCTCATAATATTTTTCAGTATTAGCAGATCATTTATATTCTACGTGCATAATGGTAAATAGAATGTAATATCTTTTTTATTTAACCTGATTTACTATATCAACAATTCACCCTATTTTTTGAGCATCATATTAAGAGCTTACTCCTTCAGTCTGAGAAATTTGTTCTGTAGTACTCTATATTTTCTCCTAACTAGAATTCAGTTTTTCCACTTTCTGGCTTATATTTGAGACTTAGACAATATGGTCTGTCCCTTCAATCACTGGATTTTCCTGTACATATCTCTTGACTTTGTACTTCCGATTCCATCTCTTCCTTTCCTGCTTTCTCACAATATACCTAGTACACATTTTTTACGAACTTCTTGTTCTTCCAGCCATAATCTTTGCATTTTTGGTATTTTATTCTATGTGTACTGTAAAGATTACAGTATAGAGTATATGCTGATGTTATTAGTTTGTCTCCAGTGAGTAAGCATAAAGTCCTGAGTTCAAACTCTGGTACCAAAAATGAAAAGAAGGGCTGGCAGGATAGATCAGCAGACTAAGTGCTTGCTTATGCAAGTGCAGAGGCCAGGTTTATATCTGGCACTGCATCCTCTGCAAGGCCCACCGCTGGTTGGCTAAGCCAGTGATGGAGTCCAGGTGTGGTGGCACATGCCTATAATCCCTCCTTCTAAGGAGGTAGAAACTAGGAGGATCACTGGGAATCGGAGCTACATACTGATACTCTACATGAAAAAACAGTAAAGAAAACAAGCAAAAAAAAAGTAAAAATAAGAGATCTAACCTTATTATAAATCTTTTTCTCTGCAAAATAAATCTCCAACACAGTGAACAGATAACCCATAAAAAACAAAGTTATGTATTTTATGTATTAGTCTTTGTTGTGGATGCAGTTGGCAAGTATATATATATATATGGTTGTCTCATTTCTCTGTTGGTGATTTCTTTCGTGGTTCAAAAACTTTTTTACACAATGAGATTCTGGTGGTTGATTCTTTTAAAAATTTTCCCTGTGGTTGGTATTTTGTTCATGAAGTCCTTGCCTAATCTGTCTTCAAGAGATCTACATATTCTATCTTCCACCAGATTTAGGATTCCCAAAGATTTAGCGTTTCTACTTCAATATTTAGGCATTTGATCCTTATCAACTTTGTTTTAGTTGATGGTGAGAGATATGGATCTAAGATTAATCTTTGGCATGTGGAACACCAAATTTCCTGGGACCATTAAAGAGGCTATCTTACCTGCAAGCAGGTGTGGAGAACAGGAGTGATATATCATGGTTCTAATTTGCATTTATATGATCTATGACTGTGGGACGTGTTCTTTAATGTTCATTGTCACGTGTATATCTTTTTGGGTCTGTTCACATTGTTTACACTTTAAAAAAACTGAGTTATTTTCCACTATGGCACTTTGATAGCTCTGTCTTTCTTTTATCAGATGTCTGCTGAAGATGTAATTTTCCCATCTTTTCTTTTCTTTTATTTTCATTCTCACGAGATAGTCTTGTAGAGAGATTTCTGCTCATACTCAAGCCCACCTATGGGATTCTTTCTTCCATTGATTGTGCTTGTTATTATATCTGAAAGCTTATCATCATGCTTGAAGTAATGGAGGTTTTGTCTGCATTATCTTCTGTGCTTTGTGTATTGGAATTAAATTTGTGATTCATTTTGTGGTAAATTTTGTGAAGAATGCAGCTCCTATACCTAGATTTCTATTTTCCTTTTCTCATATGGATGCCTAATTGTTCCAGCATAATACATGTAGTGGATGCATTTCCATTGGGAAAAGTGTAGGCCATTGACACAGAAGACCTAAATTAGACCTTTAATCATTCACTGGGTACTTGACTGTGTTGGTACAGTACCTAAACATTCTGAGCCAGTTCCTACATCACAGTGTGGTGTTAAGCCTATAGTGATAGTTTAGTAGTCCAAAAAGTCCAACCACAAACGTTCTACTATGCAAACAGCAAAGCAAAAGTCAAAATTGGAAAAAAAAATCTATACAGGCCAAGTGAGTCACACAGTGCATTTTGCTGCAGACAAAGAGTGTGACGTTTCAGTCTAAGCACCACTCTCACATGGTCCTTATACAGCACTGTGTTAGTGCACAGCACTGTGTTAGCGCCTTAAAACACTTGTTATTGTGCTTGCTTTGCACTTTATTTGGCCAAAACATTTCAGCCATGGCTTCAAATATACTTAGTGAAACCATCAATAAAGCTAAGAAGAAAACCGTGACAGCCATATTAAAGAAAGGAATCATTGCAAAATATGTTAAAGTCATAACCAAAGAATATCTAAATGTTTTATTTGGGCTATTGGACCAATTGTTTTGTTTTCCATTATTTCCTATGAAAAATATGTTCAGTTCCTGAAATTTTCAGTGTTTTAACATGAATTTGAAACAAATTGATTTTGAAAACTGAGATATCACTGTACTTGGACTACATAGCTCAGAAAATTTCTGGAATCATCCAACCAAATGTTGTGAATGTCAATGTGCTTGGTAGAGTAAAGCATGTAATAGAAACAAAACGTGTTGTTTGTATATGAATAAAATTGCTCTTACATAGCAGTTATAAATTTATTTGCAAAGGCATGAGAAATATTAGCAACCTGTAAATAATATTTTGTATTTGCATTTTATATATTATTATGTATTTATGAGTTGTAATTCAGTGATAACATTTTATAGGAGAGATATTCTTTGTAGAAAATTAAACTGAACAAATAATTGCTTATTGCAAAAGAATTGAATACACTTAACAAGACAGGGTTAGTTAATGCTAATAAACTTCGAAGGATTGAATCTTTAAAATAGCATTTTGAGAAACACATTTCTCTGAGCATCTGTAGACATTTGAATGTACAATTAATGTAAAATTGGTGTAGATGGATTAGGTTCACATGTCTGGATGGTTATTTCAGAGATTGACCTTGTGATCAACTATAGGCAAGTGAAATGCTTGCAGGATAATGATGCCACACTCAGTGATTCAAGCATCATCTCATTTTAAGAAGCACAGATGTAATTTTATATATTCCCGCTGCTTATTCTTTCCTGCTTAAATACTGCAGAATGGCTTCTAGTGTTTTAAGTAAACAATTTTGCCTCTAACTTTGGAGAACTTTATTAGACTAGCGAAAGATTCAGCAGCAGCCCTACATGGCATTCTATGTGGTTTAAATGCCCCATATGTTCCAAATCGCTCAGTAAACTTTGCTGGGAATCATCAGTATGGCATCAAGGAAGAAATAATGCAAAGCTACTCCTCAGGTAGTACCTTTTCACCGTCTGGAAGCACCTGTGCAGAAACGCAGTGTTGCAAACTTAAAAAGCATTTAGAGAGAAGCCTGGCTAAATGAAAACTCATTAACCCTGTACTGTTGCTTTCTCAAATAGCAGCATTGTTGAAACAGTGTAAAAAATCAACATGAGTCACCAGATCATAATGTATTGATTTAAATAAAGCATTTCAACATGCACTTTGAATTATGTTATGGATCCATTTCCACCTATTACTCTTTTCAGATCATGTTCCTGGTAGATAGATATTCAAAAATATGTCATGGGCCAGCCAAGTAGCTCAGCTGACTAATGCTCCTGCTTAGGCAGAACACAGCAGATGGGGTTTGACCCCTGGCATGCCATGTAGGCCTTACCCCCAGGGGTTGCGCTGAAACAGTGGTTGAGATCCAGCATGGTGGTGTATGCCTGTAATACCAGCACTTGGGAGATTGAAAACAAGAGAATCACTATGAGTCCAATCTACATCAAGACCCTGTAGACCCTGTACTAAAATATAATAGATAAATAAACAAACAAACATCAATGTACGGCAGCATTTTAATTAATATACAAAAACATAGTATAATATACATGGTGGTTGAACTAATGGAAAAGTTGTAACACCCAGCTGAGCCGAATCAACACAGTTCACGGAAAGCCCATTTGAGGACTGTTGCTGACAGCATCAAAGAACTTCCTAACTATAGTTCAGAGTCCTAAGCCTGGTGGTCCAGATCCTTGCCCCCCTGGTGCAGACTTCTGGCTGCTACCCATGACCTTTGGACATTTCTAGTTCAGGTCCTTGTTAGTGAATTGCATGAGACACAGTCATGGGTTATAGGCCTCCGGCTGGACTCCATTATCTTCCTGGAGGGCATTGCCTTTGGACCTCTGTCTGCAGCTGAGCTCACTCAGGACATTGTCATGGAACCTGGGTCCTCAGATGGCTTTTTAGGGTCTCTGCTGTATAAACATGTCTCCTGCACTCTTATGCATATCACTTTTTGGGTGACTATTATAAATACATATATATATATATGTATACATATACATATATATACATATATATACAAATACATATATATATATATGTATATATATATGTATTATAAATACATATATATATATATATATATATATATATATATAGAGAGAGAGAGAGAGAGAGAGAGAGAACCCTGAATTAAATCTATTTCCTGGAAAATTCTGACTGCAACAGTCTTACGATTTTATTTTCGAAAGCACCTAATTGTACTTGAGTTTTTACTACAAATGGTAGATAATGTGCATGGATATGAAGGAATGATGAATGTTCTTGAAAGAATATTGCATGTGTTAAATAAAGGTGCTCAGTATGAAATCTGACCTGCATGTTGGGCACTATATACCTGAAAATATGAGGCATACGTTGTTGTCAGTGAACAGGGGTTGGCAAAGTGGAGTTGAAAAAGGATTCTGGGAGATACAGCTCAGCAGCTCACAAAGCCCACTTGACAAACACAAAATCTGAGTCTATCGTATTCCTAATACCTATCTATGTATTAGTGTCTAGAGGTAATCATATACAAACATTCTAGAAGCAAGGGAATATCCGTATGCATCTCAGAAACTTTAGAAAATTTACTATCATTTTAATCAACTACGAAATAGTTTCAAATTACGAGATAGAAGTCAGGAAGATAACTCAGTGGCACAATTGCCTGCCTGCCTGCCAAGCATAATCTTATAAGTTTTATTCCTGATAAATAGATCTATCTATCTATCTATCTATCTATCTATCTATCTATCTATCTATATCAGGATTAAGGGCTAGCTAAATAGTTGAGACGGCTAAATTGTTTAGGTAAGCTTAGGCAAGCACAGAGGGCCTCAGTTTGATCCAAGGCAACACATGTCACACCAGCTCCACCCTCAGGCCCAGCTAAGCTGGCCAAAAAAAGAAAAAAAATATGTTCAGGAATCAAGATTAAAAAAGAGCCCAAAGAAATATTGAAATCACTAGTATAGAGCCCGTGAGATAGCTCAGTGGAATAAGCACCTATTTTGGCAAGTACATGGAGTGGGGTTTGATTCCTGGTCACACTAAGCAAGCAGAGTATGGATATGGTAGGGCAGGCCTGTAATCCCAGTACTGAGGAGGCTGAAAACAGGAGGATCACTATGAGTTCAAGCTGTATACTGAGATCCTGTATCAAATACATAAATGAAAAAAAGAAATCACTGCATTACCTCATTATTTGAATATTTTAAGATTTCTAATGATTGCTCTGTTACTTAAAGAAAATTAACTTCCTTTTATTGTTGATTGGAAAATATTGACATTTGAGCTTTATCCATGTCTATACAAAAACGCACAATGTCTGAGCTGAGTGCCAGACCTAATCCCTATTGTCAGTGTGTTCCAGCTATGAGAACTGAAAGTCTGAGTCCAAGCAAATTTGAAGACACTGCAGACATAGTCACTATGCAGAGTGGAGCTCTAAGTGCTGTTCGGGTTGTCAAGGCTTTGTGTTCTCTTGAGTTCTTTCCTGGATCACCATGTGTCCATAAAAGCAGGCACTGTGTCTCATTCATCTCTCTGAGCAACTCAGTATCAAGCACTACCTGAAAATAGCAGGTGCTCGGCAAATAGCCAAGTGAATGACTAAATTTTGGTTAAAATTTCTTATGTGTAAACTCTAACATCAACTTTCTTTAAGCAGAAAAACCATTGCTAAAGATATATTATGCTTAATATATTCTAGAAAATCACGAGCCTGTTTTATAGTGAACTGAACTTCTGTTATATCGAGGAATGCGTGCAATATCCGTTATTTTAATGCCCATGTTAGCTTCCACTGAGCTTTTCACCATCTGTTTCGTCTTCTAACCATGAACGTAAGGGAACACATTTTCCTATCACATTTGTAAAATCTAATATATAAGTGATTTAAATACAGTTGTATACTTATGAAGTAATGCTGCATGCAGCTGGTGTGGGACTCTCTTATATTCCAAACAAACATAAAAGAGAAAGTCTGCTTATCATTGACACGGAGAGCTTCACGCACTGTGACTTTCCTTTTTAAATGACAATGGAAGGTCAAGTCTTCCACACAGTACCAAATTGAGTTTCCAATGTAATGAATTTCATTTATAACCTATCATTCTTCCCAGGCCCATATTGCGAAACTTTCTCTTCATGAGTACATTTAACTTCTCTAAGAAAGTTACCATATTCTGTGAGAATCTCAAATAGGGAATGTTTTTGTTTCTACAGAGCAGTTAGTGCATTTTGTTAGCTTTCATTGATTTTGCTGTGGCTTCTCTGCACAGTAATACAAACTCCACTGAACTATATTAAAGCATGGTCATCCATACAAATCACTGGTAGGAAACTGATTTGAAATGCAAAAAACTATGCTGTAATAGGCTATCCTACATGGTGAGTTTAGTACAAAAATAATAAAAAGGATTAAAGTGAGTTTCATAGTGTTTGTCATATTAATATCCGTGCTCTGTGATAAACACTTGGATAGATTTGAAGCATACAGTTTTACACAGTTATGTTCATGAATAGGCATAAAATACAATTAATATTTATATTTAAAGTAGCCTGTGAAATGAGAATTGAGGACCAGCCAAATAGCTCAGCAAGCAGGTTCAGGGGTTGGGAGTTCGATCCTTGGGCCTGGTATGCGGCCCCCCACCCCGGGGGCACACTGAGACAACATTTGGGAGTGGGCATGGTGACATGTGCCTGTAATCCCAGTTCTCATGAGGCTGTAAAACAGGTGGATTACTAGGAGACTTACCTAGTAGCTTCACCCTGAAGACCCTGTAGACCTTTGCTTAAAATAGAGGGAATAAAAAAGGAAGAAATGGAGAGGACATAAAAGTGAGTAAAGACTTCAACACACCTTCATGTTGTAGTAGGATGGCCTGTTTCCTTCACCCCTGAGTAAATGAAGGCATGATGACCTCTGGCATGGACGTTGAGAAAGTAGACTGTGCATGCGTGTGGTGGTGGGCCTTACTGTGAAGATTTTCTGATGGTGATAACATTAAAACAGGGCAGAAACTGAGATTTTTGACAACTTAACTCTAGTGAATATAATTATCTTCTTCTAAACTATTCATTTTTCGTAGATCTTTTTTAATTTTAAAAATAAAAAATAATAATGACAATAAAACAGTTGCAAAACAGGGTAGTAAGCCAGGGATGTAGCTCAGATGTGCAGCTCCTGCCTGGCAGGTGGAAGACCCTAAATTTTGTTCCTGGTCCAAAAAAGAAAGTAGAAAACAAATCAAAACACATTGGCCAGTGAGATATCTCAGTGGTCTAAAACACTTCCATACACAAGCTTAGGCAAAGCACAGGGACCATGGTTCAATCTCTAGCACCATATGCTGTACCAAGCCTGCCTAGGATGAGCTAACAAAAAAGTAAAAAATAAAACATAAGTAAGAGAATTTCAATAACTAATATACTCATATTGTTGTTTTTCTAGAAGTTATTCAGAGTAAAAGATATAGGCATGCATGAAACATATACCTCAAGAAAGAAAAAGGTAACAGTCTATTTTATTTACTTCCAAATTTAGCTTTAGAAAGAATAGTGTGCTTTTGTTTATTATTAAACTCTCTGTCTCTCTGTCTGTCTCACTCTATCTCTGTCTCACTCTGTCTCTCTGTCTCTGTCTCTCTCTATCTCTCACCCTCTCTGTCTCTGTCTGTCTCTCTCTCTATCTCTCTCTGTTTCTGTATCTCTCTCTCGCTCTCTCTCTCTCTCTCTCTCTCTCTCTCTCTCTCACACACACACACACACACACACACACACACTATCCTGTGACATGGCAAAATAGTGTATGACCATAAAAGTGTTTCAGAAAAAAAAACAGAAGAGTAGCAGCTTAAGTGTGACATCTATAATGGACTGTCTTTCTTTGAATTTTAATCATGAAAATTTATGTACCATTTCAGTGTTGTTGTTATAATTATTGTCAGGTGCTGGAATCATAGCCTCAAAAATTGTTATCTCTTGGGCATGGGTCCACATGCCCATAATCCTAGCATTTGGGAGGTGAGACAGGATGATGGCTGCAAGTTCCAGAACAGTCTGGGTGATCCACAAATGAGCACAAGGTCAGCCTGAAATGCTTAGTGAGACACTGTCAAAAACAAACAAGAAATACACAAAGTGATTTCTTGTACAGAGTAAATAGTATGGAATATTTCCAAGTGTCCTTTTGTGAACCTAGGTAGGGAAACTGAAATAATTAAAGAACAAGTTTATTAAAAATAATTTAAGCTTCTTTCCCACACCCTGGATGCTTGAAGAATGGGAAACTTTGATTTACACAGCTTTATAATCAGTAGAGTAACAAAATTTAATGATGTTGGAAATCCATCAAATACAGGTAATCAATTAAAACACCAATCCGTGAATAATATATTCTTTATGTAACAGTTGATATAAAATAATGTTTACACATGTGATAATATTAATCTATGCAAGCCTCAATTTCTTTCCTTTTTCAGAGTAAGATATAGAAAGAACAAAGAATAGAGCTTTATTCATTTTGGTACCATGGTAGAAATTTCCCCTTGATTCAAATTAGATGTGCTCAAACTGAAAATCACAGAAATATATATCATCTATATGATATATATTCTGTACACATGATGGCATGTGTCCTTATGTATATGTATATATAGATATATATATACTTACAAAATTTGCACATAGGGCCAGTGAGATAGCTCAGTGGTGTAAAGTGCCTGCTTAGGCAAGCTTAGGCAAGCTTAGGCAGATGCAGGGAACCACAGTTCAAACCCGTATACCATATGTCACTCCAGCCTTTCCCTTAGGGCAGGCTGAGGTTGCCAAAAACAAATGAATGAATTAATAAATAAATAATTATTATAAATATGTATACTTATAGATGTATATCAAATATGTATATATAAAAATATGTTTGCTTCAAAATATGTATACATCAGAGAACTCGGATAATTATTTTAATACCAAATTTATTGAGACACCATAAGATTAATGCCTGTTACTCTTCACCTCTCTAATCACAAAGAATACTCAGGTAGTGGTCTTTATCATCCATACTTGCTAGTACGAGAAATGCTGAGGTCTGCATACTCTATTTTTTGGCAGAAACCATATATGTCTTTGAATTGCGAGGTCGTTCAAAATTATCAAGCAAAACACACTCTTTTTAAAAGTACTTTAGGAAAATAGAAAGTTACTTGAATTTGCAAGTATTGCTGCCCACGGAAGAACAAGAGATGAGAGTGGGAGAAAAAGTCTGTAATTTTGTCATCTTGGCTCTGCTTTTGTAGTAAAGTCCTCTAAAGTATCATTTTGAAAAATGTTCCTAAGGATTATTTCTTCAACGGTTGGAATATTAGATATTGCTGAAAATTTCATTTCCAACCATACCCTCTGGAGTCTAAACTCTGTGGCCAGAAGTCTCCCTTGCTAAATAAATTAGCATCCTATTTTCCTTTCTATAAAACAAGGGTGACATTTCAGCTGTATATTGTACTGTTTTTCCTTCAGATTGTATAAATCTTTCCTTTTTTACTGTATATTGAAAGCAGCTCAGTTTGAAAAATTGCTGGGATATATATTCTTTATATCACAATGGACAAACAAACAGCAATAACTCTCAAATAACTTACTTTTAGACCCAGATTTCACAGTGGCTTTATTGAATAAATCAAATCCCAGGTACAGTCGAGCATTTCCATTGAGACATTAAGAATACTCTAGTTTTAAGGTGTCATGCTAATCAGTAAGATGGATTACATTAATTATCATGTTGTATTCCACTAATTCTGTTATGTGCTTTAAAAATATGAAGATTGAAAGTGAAATAATGAAACTTACATGAATAAACTGAGCAAGAAATTAATATAATGAAAGGCTACCTATTAACTCATTTAATTATATTTAAATGAAATTATCGTACCTTGAATTTGGTAATTCAAAGGAAAAATTTTAAACCTTGAGTCACTCTGAATTTCACTTTAGAGCTTATCTGTTTTGCGTATCAGGAGCTGTGTGCTCTTATGCTGGATGATGATCACAGTTACTAAATTTCATTGAACTGAGGACTGAGTTACAGCCATTGCCTTCCTGGACTTCAGTTTAATCTTTCAGAAATAGGATTTGGATTTTAAAATGCTCCTCAAGGGTTTCCGGGGGGATAGGTGAATGATTCTCATCTGTCAATATCGGAACCCATTACCTACCAGGTAATGCTGAAGCGTCTAACACATGAGAGTAGATCCAAGGTGGGAAAGCAAGGCACATTGAGACCTCAGTGGTAAGTAAAATAATGCAGGGGAACTAGCTTAAATATTACATTGATTTTCTTCTATGAAAATCTTAACGTATAAAGTATGAAAACAATATAGGTAATATGAAAAAAAACAGCAGGGAATATATTGTAATCCAGTATAACATATCTAAAATTGTACCTAAGGTTAGTGAGATAGCTTAGCAGTCCAAGTGCCTACCTAACAAGCACAAGGACTGTGGTTCAATCCAAGGTACCATGCGTTGTGCCAGCCACCAAAACCAGACATGGTGGCTGTTATGGCTTATGTCTAGTTGCCCTCCCAAAGCCTCATGCAATCATGGGACAGGAACTTGTAGAGTTTGAGACTTACCTCATGATTTCTGGGATCATGTGTTTTAGTACTGATGGTGTTATAGCTCTGCGTACTTCTGGGATTATGAGTGTACCCCAAGGCCAATAGGCTGAGGGGGAGAGCCTGAATGTAATATAGAGAAACAGATTTGTGCAGTTGTTCTCTGCTCCCTGGTTGTTCCCTTTCCTTTGTCGCCATTGTTGCTGTTCTGGTGCCATGAACTGCAGGCCTCTGCATTGTGCCTCTCTGCCTTGGAGCCAGCTGAGTATGGACTGAAACCTCCAGTAACTGTGAGCTAAATAAACCTTGCCTTTGTTCATTTTGGGTGTTGGGAATTTGTCCCAGGAACAAGTAAAAAGTGCATAAGGCAGTGCCACATGCATGTAATCCCAGTGATGCAGAGGCTGAGACAGGAGGATCACTGCATAGCAAGACGTTATACCAATTAAATATAAATAAATAAATAAATAAATAAGATTTTTAAAAAAAATATAAAATAAAACTGTACCTTGTCAGTACAGTTATATGTTTTACATATTGTCTGGCTTATTAGTCTGAGGTTTAAATTATATTTATAACTATTTGTATTGAGATAAAATAAATGATAGAAAAGTAAAAGGCAGTAGGAGGAAATAAGACTTAAGTGTGTCATATACATATAATAAGTATAGTGAATGAAATCAATATGCATGATAAAAATACACTAATAAAAGTCAATAAAAGAGGTTGAAATAGAGAATTGCTTTAGGATTTTTTAATAAAATATTCATAGTTAGCTGCATGTACCCAAATTTTCATATGCATACCTCAGTCTCCACTGAAACTGTCTCCTGTCTGAGTTTTATCTATCAAAACAATTACAGTTATGTTTGCAAACAAGAACGAGTCTTAATCAAAGTTGTAAACAAATAAAACACTGTTTTGTAATCTTTTGTAGTTAAGAAGAGAAAAAGTATAAGATAACAATAAAACTGTTGCAAAACAAGCTAGCAGGATAATAGTAGTAATTAATATGTTGTTAATAGCTGTCTACATAGTATTGAATGGACAAGATAAAGTCATGCAATAATGCCTAAACAATATTAGCACAGACATTTGTTTTCGATAAACTAAGAGAAAGCAGCTGCATTGCTATCTTAAATCTCTCATGAGTATAAATATATGCGTATATTTTTTTTCTTACCTTCCTTTCCCTTTCCACCATCATAGTTTCTCCTCTTCTATTTTTTAAAGAAAAAAAAAAAGACAGATTCAAATAGGGTTAATAGGAAAGCAACAAAAATTAATACATATAAATTATAATTTTTCATAGTAGTTTCTCATGGGCCCAGGAGACAGCTGTGTGGCACAGGTGCCTGCCTGGCAAGTGCAAGGTCATGAGTTCAAACCCCAGTCCCACAAAAAAAGGATATATATAGTAGTTTCTCAAAATGCAAGATATAAACATGAAATCATGCCTAGATAATATTAGCACAAAGTCTTTTCTAATGCATGAAGAAAAAACTAGCTGTGTGACTATCTTAACTAACTTGTGTATAGCTAATTTAATTTCTTTTACTTTCCCTTTTCCCCATTAATTTTGTTTTTCTTTTAAATATTTTGTTCCTAATCCACAGCATCTATTGTATATTTTGCATCTTAATTACTCATTCAATATCTCACACTAGTGAGACAATGGAATGTTTGCTCATATGGGTCAAACTTAGTTCATGTTGCATCTATTTACCTATAAAAGTGTCAAATTTATCCTTCTTTTAGGCTGAAATATATATATATATTATATATATATGTATATGTATATTTATATATATATAATATATATGTATATATATATTTTTATATATATATGTTTTAGATCAGTTCCTTGGTTGGGCATTTGACTTGTTTCCAAAATTCAGTTATTATTGTGGTGCTATAAAAATGGATACACATATATCACTGTGGTATGAAGTTTTCAAATCTTATGGGAAGAAATTAGAACCATATTTATCACCACATACTAAAGCTAAAAATGACCAGATGTAATTATTAGAAGAGAAACACTATGTCTACTGGAAGAGATAATAGGTAGAAGTTTTAGAGAACAGGTATAGTCAGAGACCTCATAAACAAAAGCCAGATTGCAAAGAAATTATTACAAAGAATCATGAAATGGGATCTCACACTATTAAAAAAAGTTCACAAAACAAACAAACAAAAAATCACCAATAGAGGAAAAAGATGATGTGGAATTGGAAAAACTTAAAGCAAGCTGTCCCTCAGGAAAAAAAAAAAAAAAAAAGGACTAATAAATGAAATATATGAGATTTTTTTTTTAAAAATGTAGCTCCCCCCAAATTCAAAGGACCAATTCAAAAATAAGCATCTGAGATACATACTTATTAGATGAAAAAAAAAAGAAATTGTAAATAAATATATTAAAATATGTTCAACAGTAGCAGTCATTTGAGAGATGAAAATTCAAACAATGCTGAGCTTCTATCTCACTCAGGAAAAAGGGCTATGAGCAAGAAATTAACCAATTATAACAACATGACACAATTTTCATCAGCTCTTTTATCTTGTAGTAGCCTAAGATGTCATTATAATATGTTAGCAAATAAATAAAAGCAAGAACATAAGGAGGTAGGCATTGTTCAGTCCTTGCCTAACACAGGGAGGATACCCTGAGTTTCATCCCAGGATATCAAATGCTGGCAAGGTTGTAGGGTAAAAGGAAGCCTTGTCTATTCATAATGGAAACTTAGACTAGTTCGTCCACTATGGAAACCTGTGTGGATATTCCTTAGGAAACTAGGATTTAGAGGTCTCACTCAACCCAGTTCCTTGATGCTCTCTTAACTCACAAAGATTTAATATATCTTAAAACCCTGTGAAAGTGTCAAAAGCCAGGGCAAAGGAAGCACCTGGCAAGCACAAAGTCTGGAATTTGATATCCAGACACACATGCCTTGCCAGCTCTGGAACCTGGAGCTCTCTGTGCTGGCCCCTGGACCCCTGGGCATGGTGGCACCCACTGGTAATCACAGCACTAGGGAGGTTATGACAGGATGATTGCTGAGTTCAAGATCAGCCTGGGAACTACAAAGTGAGCATAAGGCCAGCCCAAACTGTATGCCAAGTCCCTATCTAAAAAAAAAAAAAGCAACTTGATTTATTATGATCCATCCTATGCTGATGTATGACCTTACCTGGGTAGTTACAAAATTATAAGTTGTGTCATGATCAGATTTTCTGAATTTTCCAGACTTTCTATCTCATGTTCTAGGCTAATGTAGGCCAAGATACGTTGATCATCGTACATAAACTTGGAAACGACATCATAAAAGTCAAACTCTGATCATGTTTGTAAGATTTGTATTTGAGATGTGCACTACGGAGGTCCAGCTGACATTTACTGACCTTTGAGGGGTGACTCAGATAAAGATAATGTGATAGCTAGCCATGAACATGGACCACTTATATCTTGGCTACTTGGTGAATTTGAAACTATTTCTTTCAACAACTAAGTAGAGCCCCAATAAATTAAATAGGTTTTGGAGTTTATCTGCACTTCTATTAATGATTAGAATGAGTATTATGAGGAAATATTTTAAAACTCCCTTTTTATCATTTTATGAAGCAATTCTTATCAAATTTTCTAATTGTTCAATGGAAAAAAAGTATTTGCTTCATTAGTATTTAGGGTTTAATATTGATTTTTATCTTTTCAGACATACTAGGACCAAATTTACTAGAAATTTCAGTCAGTCTTAAAGGTTTTCTAACCTTAGCAGAAATTTTAGTGAATAAACAATGGCAATCTTCATGGTCAGAATAAGGTAGCACACAAAAGGTGCAAAAATAGACATGATTTGTATTAGAAATCCCAACTTCCCCTGATAAAATAATATACATTTACAAATGTCCCCCTATTTGTGACTGCAAACCTAGATGTTTGTGTTTGTGTGTGTATGTGCGTGTATGTGTGTTGTGGTGTTGTTTAGATATTTTGTGTTATTTTTAATAAGAAATAACAGGATTACTTTGAGAGAGATAAGTCTCAGTGAGACCTCTGAAGTGAAATTCATCGGGTCTTCTCATCATTTCTTTCGACACTGACACACACAACATACAACTAGTTGCACACAAAATGGGGCACAGAAGACGACCAGTGGTGAGTTAAGAGAGGCCTGACCAAGTGAGAAAAGTATGCCCAGAGTAGGCAAGACCACTGGCTAAAGCTCAGAGTAATGGGAAACTCTGCCTCAGTAGAAAATGAGTACGTCTGTCTTATTAGGATGTTACTCAAAACAGCAGATGTAAAAGTGAAACCTAACAGTTTCAAGGAATTATTTTCCCTTATAAAAAGGCATTGTTATTGGTGTCTGCCTAAGGGAAGGCTGCTTTAAACTTACAAATTTGGAAGCAAGTTGTGAGAGCACTGCATCATGCTCACCAAAATGGGAAAGCAATTCCTCTTCGTGTATGGTCTCTTTGTAGTTTAATTTCCTTAGCTTTGGAACCTTGCAATTGGACTGAGAAAAGACTAAGAAATATTTGAACAGGCCACCTTCAGATCCTGATATTGCTAAACTTCAAGAGCAGCTTCTGTACAAATATAAATTTGCACATGAGACCTTTTTAAGACCTCTGCCTCCCTCACTCTCAAATGTAGATGCTAGCATAACAAAAAGGACAAAAACAGAGCAATGGGTCTGTGTGGTGCGTAATTATGATAAGGTTGCACCTCTTCAAGACCCCTTACATGAAGATGCTCCCTGGAATAGCAAGAGTGTCAGTTCCTTAAATTTCTCGATGCTTTGTAGTGGGGATGAATCTAACAAACTGAGTCCTAAAAGGATGGCTATAGCATTCCAAACCACCTCCTCAGAATCTGAGGATTTGGAGGATATAGAATAAAAGGAAACTAAGAATGACGTCTGTGAGCTGCGAGCTCAGGTAAAACAATAGCACAATTGATTTCTAACTTGATTGAAAAAAAACGGAGTTCTCTATTTCTGTAATTCCTCCATCTCAGTTGAAAAAAATTCAGCCCGTAATGTCATCTTTTAACCCTTCTGCTGCCCCATATGAGGAAAGAAAGGAAACCCCCATAAACGTTCATAAAAGTGTGATATCTCAGGCTCTTAGGAAAGGGAGATAACAAGGAGATCCCAGAGCTTGTTCTGTCCCTCTGGGTGTTTCTCCTGTGGTGGTTCCACAACACCCACCAAATGCTCAATTTCCCCAGGGCTATGAAAGGTGGGAACACCAACCTCTGGAATTCAAGGTTATTAAAGATTTAAAGCAGGCAGTTGTGGCCTATGGTATGCATTCAACCTATGTGATTGGATTAATACAAGGATTAGCAAATGAACATAGATTAATTTCTCATGATTGGGAAGTTTTGTGCTGCAGTATTAGAGCCAAGCTAATAATTACAGTTTAGAACTTGGTGGAAAGATGAAGCAGATATTGAAGAGAAGGTTAACAGGGGACAAAATCTCCCAGTTAATGTTTCATGAGATCAACTCACTGAGTCAGGGGCCTGGCATGAGATCCAAGCCCAACTGCAATATGATGATGTGGCTATTGTTGCAAACTCACATTTGTTGCTTAAGAGCATGTGAAAAAGTGGAAAGACCTAGGGATGCTCAAAAAATCATTGGCTAAGGTCCTCCAATCTAGTAAGGACCATATGTAGATTTTTGTCTCCCAATTAAAGGAAGTTATACCTAAAACAGTGAGGGCACCAGATCTGAGAGATTTATTGTTACAAACTTTGTCTTTTGAGAATGCAAATACTGAATGTCAAAAGAATTTGGGTCCCTTAAAGGCACAAGGTGCATCATTGGGAGAATATATTAAGGCCTGTGCTGATATTGGCTCAGAGTCATACAAAGCTAATTTATTGTCAGCTGCCTTACAGTCTTTTTTTAAACAAAATCACACCAAGTATTTTAAGTGTGGAAAAATGGATCATATGAGAAAAGATTGCAGAAAAGGACAAGGTAAAAAGAAAAAAGGAGGTGAGTGTAATAAGACTGGTCCCAAACTTTTTTCTGAGATATGGAAAAAGGTAAACATTGGGCTAATGAATGCTGCTCCAAACTTGATAAGCATGGCCAACTCTTATAATCTCCAAGACAGTGGTGAACGGGGCCATCATCCAGGGGCCCAAAAATAAGCAATATAGAATATCCACAGTTTCCATTGGCCAGCCCAAATCTAAATCAAACCCATGGAACATAGATCTTCTCCATGCAACATCTGGAAGCAGAAAGACAGCTTTAGATCTGATGGCTGTAAAAAATCTGGTTTTGCTCCCTGCTTAAGGAGTTTACAAAATTAAAACTTCAGCCCTATTCCAAAAGATATCATAGCTCTGATTGTAAACAAGAGTACTATTATTGCCCAAGGGGTATTTATATGTTTGGTAATTACTGATAGTGATTATAAAGGAGAAATATTACTTATGATAACTACTACTAAACCTTCTCAAATTAAAACTTAACTGCTTATTAAAGATAGAAGTCAGCTTCTCTTCATGTATATTAAACTCATACTGCATTGCCTGCCTCAATTGTCAGCAGAGTGACAGGAGACACACTGGCTACACACAGAGGCCTTGGCTACAGGGCAATAATTCCCTTAAAGCTTTAGGAAGTAATGTGGACTCAAGAAAATCCTTTGTAGACTAAAACCATTAAGCTGCAGTTAGCCACACCTATGAAGTAAAATCAACCAAAGACAGTCCTAATGCTAAATGGTCTGCAGGTGTTGTTAGGGGCAATCAATGCTGTTTATACAAAGAAATCAACGTTATAATTCTATCCAATCAAATTGTTGTTTAAACCACACCAAATTCCTATATTGCTCAATTGATCATTAATTTTTACTAAAAAATTTTAAAGTTGTTAAAAGAAATAGTGGGCCAAGCCTGGGGACATAGGTCTGTGGCTCAAATGACTGCCTGGCAAATACAAGGTTGTGAGTTTGAACCCCAGTCCCACAAAAAAAAAAAAAGAAAGAAAGAGTGGGCTAAAAAATAAAAATTATTTAAAGGCAAAACATTTCAATGGCTTTTCAAATGCAAATATGGGTGGCCTCCAGATAGAGCAGCTGAAAAAGTGAAACCATTGCCCCAGGATATTTTAAAAGATTACTTAAAATTCTTTTAATTTCTAGTTAAGTGTGGTTGCTTGAAACTTTCCTAAATTAAAAGTGGCATTTAAAATAGGGCTTTGATATTTTACAGGCGAATGTGAAATAATGTTTAAAGGTTTAAACAGTTGCTTGATTTTGACATCCCATTTAACTTATAAAAGGCTTAGTGGTGGCCTACAAAGGGGTTCAAGTTATAACTTAGTCATATTTGGGTCAACTTACACAACAAAGATATTTAGTGCCTGAAAATATTCAGATCAACCATTGATGATTTTCAGATTTTATTTGATAATATTAATTGGCTCCATCTTGATTTTGGAATAATTTTTCTGGTGCTATTGACTGTCATTATCCTTCAGATAAGTTAAAAATGAAAAAATGTATGGCTTCCTCTTCTAAAATCACACCATACTATCAAAGTTCTGTTTAAACAAAAGAAGAGTCAATCCTATCAATTTCACATGTCAGTATATACTATTAAATTTTTAAACTTTTGCAGCAACATAAAGACAAACCAGTTAAGAAAAAGAAGGGCTAAATACACTTCTTAAGAGGGATTTCCACACCGGACTATGAAAGAAACTCAGTCCACTACTAACCTGGGGCAGAAGTTATGCTTATGTTTTTCCAGAAAATGTTAAACAGCCTATTTGGATACTAGAGCATACTGTCAGACTGCACCGTGAAGCCAGATCTAAAGCAGTTAACAGCAATGAGGCTAGATCCAGCCCGAGGCCTCTTCAAGGATCTGAATAAATGGAAATCTAAGGTCTAAATAGGAGACAACAAAACATAATTACAAAGTATACGCATTAATAATAAAAAAGAAATTTTATACTTTCCAAATTTTTCAAATAAGAGATCTCTAATTATTAACGAATAACAAAATCTGACTAGTCTATTTATAAATTTGGCCAAAAAATTGAATGCATTCTTAATTTTATAAAGATGTTTATGTGTCTGAGTGTTTACGTGTTTGTTTGTCTTTCAATAAACAGCTGTTCCTTTTTCATTTTTTGATGATTTTTTAAAAATATAACGAGATATAGACTTAAAAGCATGCTTTTTCCTAAACTACTAGATAGTCCAAATGACATTAAAATTGATTTATATATAATACATCATAAGGTTTAAGCTCATTTAATAAAAATTCACTAGAGTGAGAAAAATTTATTAGAGAGGAGTCCAACTGACAAATAAGAGGTGTGGCCAACCATTTTGTTCATTAATGCGGAGCTCCCAATAGTCTCTTAGGAGACACCCTCAATAAATAGGTCATTGGTTAAAAGATAATGTTTTTTAAAATGTTACAATATGGTATTCTCTTTAAAGATGGTTTTGGCACAAATGTATATTTTAAAAAAGAGGTTTACATATGAGTATGACAATCCACTGTTGTTAATCTCATAGTATATTAAGTGTATTTTTAATTCCAGGTATAGAGGTCTTTCAAAATATAAAACAAAAATTGTGTACTGAGATAAGAAGTTCTTAAATTCAAACTTCCGCCTTTCACAAAAAACTTGCAATATATGTCTAATTTAAGAGTGACTAATTTAAAAAAAATTTTTGTGTGTTTAAAATAGAGATGATTGGTTAAAAGTATTACAACAAAACAAAAATATTTAAAGTATATTACAAAATGTCACCAGGATTGTCTTACTACAATGTTAAATATGGTGTTCATTTCTAAATTTCTGTGTAAAAATATGTAACTTTTATCAGATAAAATTCTAAAGGGACTTAAATACTAAAATATCCATAAACAATTATAAAATGAGCTAATAACTTTGAAAATTTTCATTAAACAAAAAGGGGGTGATATTACAGAAATACTTATGAATACACCAAGGTTAATAGTACAAAAAGCTTTATTGACATCACATTTTTTTAAATTGGCTGCCAGATGTGTCTTCTGATGCAGACCATCACTGGACAAAGGAAGTGAGCGTTCCTTTGCCACAGCTTGTTTTCTTTCCAAATGATATATTTTCTTTTTATTTATTGTTTCAAAGATCTAACTCTTTTTTATTTTTCTTATTTTTTTATTTTAAAGACTACAAATAGCAGAAACAAAGATAGTAAAACAGTTACAAGTCAGAGTACATATAGTACAGAATTTCAAATCCAGAAATATTTCACAGTGGTTATATTATATATTTTCATCATAGGATCAGTTTAGACTAATAGATATAGGTCTGTAAGATTGATCAAATAATTAAACATTAACACTTTCAATAAACATATTTTTTGGGGCCCGGTGGGATGGCTCAGTAGCGCCTGCTTGGGAAAGCTTGGGCGGCTTCAGGGACCACAGTTCAATCCCCAGCACCACATGCTGTACCAGCCCTGCCCTCGGGGCAAGCTGAGCCAGCCATAAAAATGAGTGAATAAACAAACAAAGGTTCTGAAACAAGAAAAAAAATAAATAAAATAAAAAATTCTTAAAAAAAAACATTTTTTTTAACGGTTGACATACTGCATACTGTTCTCACAATAGTTATACAAAGCACAGGTTGTGGGCATGACACACCTTCCAATTAATATTGATAAGGAAAGAAAAAAAAATTCTTCTCTTTGAACTAAGAGGAAGCAGATGCATACACAGGCCAATGTTTCACAATTGCAGTGGGCCACCAGTAAAACTGGCAACGTTGGAGGCTATTAATCTAAGCCTTCTACAGTTCATCCCACCAATCTAGCTCTGTGTTTCATGACTCATAATTAAGCTTTTCTACTGGCTGATCAAGGGCAAGTCAAAGCAAGACCTGTATAACAAAACATTCATCTTTTGTATTTTCCAAAGTCAAATCCCCTCAGCATTAACTTTGGAACCATGCACACTGCTTTGTAGAACTGCTGTCTGTGTCAGCCTTCAGGATGAGTCACGGCCTTTGCTTGACCAGTTTGTTTTCTGTGAAAGCCTGAGAGAATGTTTTTCTCTAGGATATTCTCCTTAGACACACCATAGTTCATTTATCCCTTTCCTTTGTGGTCCCATAATCTTCTTGACCAGAAAATTTGGGACACCTCTGAGATATAGGACATGACAGCACAGGTTCTCTTATATCCTGACTCCTTACTGACCTTGAACGGTGAGGGACCAAATACTGGCTATTCTCATAGCCCTTCTTTTTCTCCAATTTTTGGTTTGCTAACTTACATTCTCAACCCTCCAGCAGAAAAGCTTTGTGATACAATTACTCTATAACATAGGTAATTGAGCTTATCATCACTGGCTTTCTGAATATCAGACATTTTTGACTTAGCTTGGAATTGTTATTTTCGGGCAATCATTGATATTCTAATAACTCTTCAGAGAATGTGATATAAGCACTTACACAATTTTTATGCAGACATTTGGAAATTCAAGAATGTACAAAATTGTAGCCTGTCAGACCTATGGCATTTGGCCCAGGCACTTACTCTCAATTAATACTCTTATTTTTTATTTATTTATTTATTTATTATTTATTTTTGTTAACTAACCATTTACTTGAGAGAGAGTTTAACAGTAACTGAGTTTACACTGGGAGCAATACACATCAAAAAGATGAGAATGACATGCATTCCAAGCATAGTTTTAGTGTTGCATGGTGCTATGATCAGTGTGATGAACCTTTTGAAAGTTCTTAGGACCAATATCTGATTCATCCTGTGTACATAAGTGCAAGGTTTTGCTCCTGATACGTTTCCTCTTTTATCTGCTTCCAGTCACTTCGTTGTTTAATCCATAGCACATTTAGCTGTGTTATGCCCTTCCATTTTTATTTCTTCTTTACAGTTTTTATATTAGGGAGACTATACGATATTTACACATGCAGGTTTGGTTTATTTCACTCATGAGTATATGTTCAATATAGAACCATTTATATATTGTCTTCCAACTTAACATTCTTTATAGCTGAATAATATTCCTTTGTATAAAAATACAACATTTTTCAACCATTCTTCAAATAATGGGCGTTTTGGTTGTTTACAAGATTTCGCTATTACAAATTAGGCTGCTATAAACATAGGTGCACAGATATTGCTATGGTATGATGCTTTCAGTTCTTCTGGGAAAATTCCTAGTAGAGGGATAGCTGGATTGAATGGGATTTCCAGTTCTAGTTGATTAAGGATCCTCCACACTGCTTTCCATAATGGTTGCACCTGTATGCATTCCCACCAGCAGTGGAGAAGGGTTCCTCTTTCTCCACAACCTCTCCAGCATTTGTTGCTGGTTGATTTCTTTATGATAGCCATTCTTTCTGGGGTGAGGTAATATCTAAGTGTTGCTTTGATTTGCATTTCATGCATGGATAGCGATGTGGAGCATTTCTTCATGTATTTATACGCTTGCTGAATTTGTTTCTCTGAGAAGAGTGTGTTCATCTCAGATGCCCATTTCTGAATTCGGTATTTGAATTGTGGAAACCTTATTGTTTTTAGTTTTTTTTGTAGATTCTAAATAGAACACCTTTGTCTGAGTACTTATTAGTTAAAATATTTTCAAAATTTGTGGGTTGTCTTTTTACTCTGTTGGTAATTTCCTTTCATGTGCAAAAACTTCTTAGCTGGAGGAGGTCCCATTTGCTGATGCTTTTAAGTGTTAAACATGCAATTTGATTTCTGTCCATGAACTTTTTGCCTACTCCGATGTCTTCAAGATTTCCTCCCACTTTCTCTTCCAGGAGATTTAATGTTTCTCTTTTAATATTTAGATGTTTAATCCACTTCGATTTTAGTTTAGTGTATGGTGATAGACTATGGTCAAGTTTTAGTTTCTGGCATGTAGAGAGCCAGTTTTTCCAGCACCATTTGCTAAAGAGACTATCTTTCTTCCAGTAAACGTGTTTGGCCCCTTGGTCAAAAATAAGCTGGCTGAGTGCGGTTGTATTTGCTTCTGCATCTTATAATCTATTCCATTGATCCTCAGATCTATTCTTTTGCCAGTACCATGCTGATTTTATTACTGCAGCTTTGTAGTATAACTTTAGGTCAGGAATTGTAATGCTTCCTACCCTATGTTTGTGGCCCAGAATTGTCTTTGCAATTCTGGATCTTTTTTGGTTCCAAATAAATTTTAGGAATGATTTCTCCAGGTCTGTCAGGTATGTTGATAGTATTTGGATAGTAATTGCATTAAGTCTGTATAACTATTTAGGAAGTATGGCCATCTTCACAGTGTTGATTCTTCCTATCCAGGAGCAGGGAATATCTTTCCATTTTCTGAAATCTTCGAAGATCTCTTTTTTTCAGAGTACTGTAGTTTTCCTTCCTTAGTTACGTTAATTTCTAAGCATTTCATTTTCTTCAGTGTTATCATAAAATGTACTGTTTCTCTAATTTCTCTCTCAGTGTGTTATCTGTGTACAGGAATGGTATAGACTTTTGTGTGTTGACTTTGTAGCCTGCTATGCTACTGAATTTATGTATTAATTCTAGTAGCTTCTTATTCTTTGGGTCTTCCAAGTAGATTATCATGTCATCTGCAAATAGTGATAATTTTACTTCTTCTTTACTTATTCTCATTCCTTTTACTTCTCTTGTCTAATGGCTGTAGCTAATGATTCCAGAACTATGTTGAATAGGAGTGGCGATAGGGGACATCCTTGTCTTATACCAGATTTGAGAGTAAAAAACTTCAGTTCTTCCCCATTTATAATTATGTTAGCTGTCAGATTGTTGTAGATGGCTTTTATCAGGTTGAAGTAGAGGCCCTCTATTCCAATTTTCTGTAGGACTTTCAACATTAATGAGTGTTGGACTTTGTCAAAAGCCTTTTCTGCATTAATTGATTTTTGTCTTTTGTTCTATTGATCTAGTGTATTGAGTTTAGAGATTTGCATATATTGAACCATACTTGCATGCCTGGGATGAATCCTACCTGGTCATGGTGTATAATCTTGATGATTAGTTGTATTCTATTGGCAAGGATTTTATTAAGGATTTTTGCATCTATGTTCATCAGATAAATTGGCTTGTAGTTTTCTTTTCTAGTTGCATCTCTCTCTGGTTTTGGTATCAGTGTAATACTTGTCTCTAGGAAGGATTTTGGAAGGATTGCTTCCTTTACAATTTCATTGAAGAGTTTGAGGAGTATTGGGATTAAGTCTTCTATAAATTTCTTGTAGAATTCAGTAGTGAATCCATCAGGTTCTGGACTTTTCTTTGTCAGTAGGCTGTTTCATGCGATCTATTTCTTTCCTATATTGTTCATTCAGGGAATCTATCATTTTTATATTCTCCTCTAATTTTTTTTTATCAATGTCTTCTATAGTAGTACTGAAGTCTCTCCTTATGGTTATCCTTTCTCTCTCTAGTTCGCACATTATTTCTGCTCTGTTCTCCTCTGTACCTGTCTGTAGTTGTTCCCTTACTTTAGATTCTATTGATCTACTGAGTTCTTTTTTAACTTCAGTGGTTATTTCTGCTCTTGTTTCTTCTATATGTTTCTGTTTTTCCACTTTAGCGTCTATTTTTTTATACATTTCTTTTCTTTACTTTACATGTTATCTCAGATCTGAGTTGCTCTATACATTTCCACACTTGTCTTTCAACCTCAGCTGCTGCTGACTTAGAGATTTCCTCTGCATGATTCTCATTTTTTTTTTTTTTTTTATGGTAGTGTTTCCTGTATTTGTTTTGTGTGGACTCGGGATCTGGGATAGGATCTTGTTCCTTCTCTTTATGATTTTTTATAGCAGTGATCTTTGCACCTTGGTGAACTTATACCGTTAGCACCTATGGAAATTTGAGTCTGGATCCATCAAGCTTGTCCCCCTCCAGACGTTCCTGGTTGTGAATCAGAATTCAGGTGGCTGGCCACCTTGAGGCCCCGTGGGTCAGGACCATGGCCGGCTGTGTGGGGATGGTGGGCGGCTATGTGGGGAATATGGATGTAGTCAGGGTTTGGGCAGTTGTCGAGTTGGGGGATGTATTCAGACTGAGAGAGTTCTTACCTGTCCATTGTGAGCCCTGGTCCTGTAGGTGGGTGGAATCTGATCTCAGGTTGTTGATGAGGCAGCGAATGGATCAGGGCTAAATCTGCTGGTTGTCCCACTCAGGATGGTGGTGGGGTCTGGGCTGGAGCTCGGGTTGGAGTTCGGGTGTGATGGGTCAGGTCTGGGAGCCGGGACTTGATCCAGGGACCGCGCCACCAGTGCTAATGGAGGATGCTGGCTCAGGGTGGGAAGCAGAATTCAGAAGCGAAGACTTGATCCAGGCACCGCATGACCAGTGGAAATGATGGGCACTGGCTCTGGGTGGGAGGTGGAGTCTAGAAGCGGGGATCCTGTCCAGGCACCGTACAACTAGTGGGGATGGCGAACGCCGGATCAGGCTGTCTAAATGATATTGATCAGTGGGTTTGAGGAGTTATCTATAGATGGGGAAGAGGTTTTGCTTGTGCTATTATAGATACAGGAGAAGTGGTCTGGGTACCAGATCATTGAATAAAACCCAAAAAATGAGTAAGCATAAATATTCTGATACAAAACCTCTGACTGATGAAAAGACTCACTTTAAATAGGATACTTTATAGGACACTAAAAGAACAATTTCCTGTAATTGGAACTGAGAGAAATCCAGGGAGAGAAGATAAGAGATTAAAACATGGCTTCCTTTTTGTGGCCTCAAAACAAATCCAACGTCTGATTCTCTTAGCTCCATGAAGAGCTCAACAATGATAAAGTTCACCTGCTATTGCTTTCGGAAGCCAGGCCAGAATAAGAGGCCCACAAAGCATTCCCTGACTGCCAAAGCAGCCAATAGAAGTGAGACTGCACTCTGAGGCAGAGTTCCCAGAGCGCAGACTCAGCTTCCCAGATGGTCCAGTAGGACTAAAGGGCACTGGGCCTGCCTGCTCCATCTGGCCAGACAGTCTCTGTCATCTCCACGGAGGAGCCCTGAGAAATCATGACCAAAGGAAAACCCAACCTATTGCTGGACATTGGCACAGGTCTCTTTGTTCTTCTCCAACCCTGACTTTCCTTGTAGTCATCACCCCTCAAAAATTAGAATAAAACAAAAAAATTAGAATAAAACAACAAATACAATTAGTTTGCTGATGTCACTGTTCTCTCGCAAGCTGTAACTAAAAAATAGAAAAAAGAGGATATTCTGGTTTTCATGAGTTCTCAAAGTTTAGAGATAATTATAATTAAAGCCAGAGGGACTTACAACAAACTGTCAGATAGCATAAATAAAAGGATCTAAGCTATTCTACCTACCCAAGGTAAAAATGTCTGGTGTCTCTTGAGGGCCTTTAGGTAAACCTCTGGAGAGTATCTCTGACTGCCAATTCCCAACTACTGCTCCTTTCAGCCTGAAGAAGCTAGAGAAGTCCTCTCCCATAAATCCATTATGACAGCCCAGGAGTTAGTTAATACTTCCAATGGAAGTGTCATAGATTGGAGCCCTTATGGCTCTGCCCAGATGACAGAAGGGAAGGAGCTAAGATGGAAATACTTCATTATTTAAAAGGAACACAACTCATTTTGCTCAGATATGTGTTCGCCTCCTTCACCTGTTGCTTATAGGACCTAGTTGTTGGAATCCTTCTATCTGTTCCATTACATGTCACAATTGTTGTTTTATGTACATGTTTAAATTCTCTATGGGTAACATCTGTATTCTCAAGACAAAGACCAAAATCTGGCTCCTAATACAATTACATTGCCTATGGCAAGACTCCCCTTCCGTGATACTGTTCCAACATTTGCTGTAGGTATTAAAGAACAGAACAAAAAGAACAATTAAACTCATGATAGCCTTCACAGCCACAGCTGCTACAGCCAGAGTAGCATTTTGCCAAAGTGTACAAACTGTTTATTTTGTACAGCAATGGCACGAGGACTCAGAACAATTGTAGACTTCTCAAGGACGCATAGACTGTTAAGTTAAATACTATGATAAATGATTTAGAACAAGTTATTGTTTTGTTGGGAGGTCAAATTGTTAATCTACAGTGTTAGCTTGGTTTAAAATGTTATTGGAGTACTTCTTTGTTTTGTATAACTACCATTTCATGGAATCAAATTCATCTCCCATGAGAAACTGTAAAAAGATATATATTGTTTCATGATAATATTACTACTGAAATCCTATCTTTTCAGCAACATATTGATAATACTTTACAAAATAATTGTCAGAATTGTCTGACACAGATCTGTTGTAAAGCATCTCTCATGGCATTGAAAGCCTAAATCCTTTTCCTGTTATCTCATAGTTTAGTGGAAGTGTAGTAGAGATTTGTGCATATTGTCTCTGTAATATTTGTATATCTGCTTAGTTTGGCAATGAGGACAGTCCATTGACAAGCTATGAATCAAAAAGCTTCAGTCCTTGTCCTGATGCTTCAAAATATTATTTTCAGCATAAAAAGTAAAAGCAGGGATATTTAGAGATAAAAAAAAATAGCATCTCAAGAAATGGGAAGCAATAAATGAAGTCCAGGGACAGTTGTAGTCTGTTACTTGGGAATTCCTGGAAGCTAGCATTCGAGTTTATCCTGAAGTCTCCTTGTTTGTTGTCTCCTCCCTTGCTTGGCATGTTAGTGGTTGTCTCCTCTTCTGCTTGGAATGTTTTTAATTAGCATTTTTGTGAACATAGTGATAGGAAAAAAGGGGGAAGTCAATAGAGAATGTGGTTCCCACATGATCATGTTCACTAGCCCAAAAATAAAGCTGAGATGCTTCGGGCTTCTGGGCTCATTTCGAGAGAGATAAGTCTCAGGGAGACCTCTGAAGCGAAATTAAAAAAAAAAGAAAAAGAAAAAGAAATAACAATGTGATGATTTCAAAGCACATTCCCAATAATTGATAAAATACATATTGTTACCCTTGTAGTATTTATTTAGAACACAGGATGCAGACATGATAATTTTTCTAACAATTATTTATATACAAACTTCTCATTGAAGTAACACAAAATAGATGTATACACACTCCAATATTACACAATGCAGAGGGTTATTGGCAGAACTGGCAAGGTTGGAAACTTTTGATTTAAGCCTTTCACTGCTCAGCATACTAATCTAGCTCTGTGTTAGGTCTCATGGTTAAACTTTTCTGCTGGGTGATTTAGTCCAAGCTAAAGCAAGACTTTTGTTACAAAACATGAACTTTTCATGTCTGACAAGCTCAGTCAAAACCCCTCAGGATTTGCCTTGAGAGCATGTCCAGCGTTTGGTAGAAATGTTGTCAGTGTCAGCCATCTGAATGAGTCACAGCCATTGCTTGGCCAGTTTGTTCTCTATGAAAGATTGAATGTTTTCTCTCTAGATGACTCTCCTTAGGCATGCCATATGTTGTCCATCCCTTTCCTCTGTGACCCCATAATCTCCTTCAATGGAAAATTTGGGACACTAAGTTTTAGGATGTTACAGTACATATAAGTTTTAGGATGTCCTGAGTCCTTCCGAACCTTGAGTTCAGAGGTTATTTCTACTCTGATTTCCTCTCTACTTTCTGAAGCTGTTCCTTTACTACAGGTACTATTATTCAGAGATTTTTTTTTTTTAAATTTCACAGGTTATTTCTGGTCCCATTTCCTCTATACTTTTTTTCAGTTTTCTTACTTCAGACACTATTAATTCATATATTTCTTTTTTTTAACTTCAGATGTTATTTTTGATCTTACTTCCTCTATATGTTTCTATATTTGTTTTGTTGCTTCAGATGCTATTAATTCCAAGTTTTCAGCTATGTGATTCACAGTTTCTTCTATGTCTCCTGTATTTATTGGGGTTGGACTTGGGGCCTGAGATTCCATCTTGTTCCTTCTCTTTGCCATTTTGTATAGCACTGTCCTTTGCTTTTTGGTGTAGAGCTCTGGTGCAGTTATGTAGTTAGCACTTACTGAAATTTATGTCCGGATCAACCAAGTTGGAACTTGTCCAGGTGTGCTGCCTGGATATGGCTGCTGTGCTCCTCTTCTTCCTGCTGCTGCTTATGAAAATGAACCCGCTGTGCTCCTCTTGCTAGATGTTCAACTCCTGGATTAACTGGGAAGTTTGGAACCCAGCCTCTCTGCAGGGAATTCAGCTGCAGGGTTCCATAGGAGATGCCAGATCTGGGGTTTGTAAAAGTACCTACAAGTGCCTTTCACTGGACTCCAGGCAGGGAAGTGTCAGGTGGGCAGGGGCAGGTGGATAGGTCCCTACCTACATGATCCATACTACAAGCAAGTGCAGGTGTCTGGTTTCTGGGTGGTCAGGGCACCTGGTGGGTGTGGGCAGGGAGAAAAGTCGCTATTTTCCTTCGTCCCATTGTCGGGATTCTGGGCTGATTTTTGGATTTTTGCCCATTTGGTAGTTTGGGTACTTTACCATTTCTCCAATTGTATTTCAACTTACTCATAGTGCTTTCAGAGATAACTCAAAATTTTCTATATCATACTTGTCACCAGGCTCTTTGCCTAAATTTTGACCTGTAGAAAATTATATTTATAAAGGCTGTCTTGTCCACATTAAAAAAAGACTCTTCTGTGAATTATTATTCATTTTTGTACTTTTAGAAATCATAAAAGAGGTTTGACAAAGCACATTTTCCTGTAAAATGATTGAAAGAAAACTTTGAAGGAGACATATTTGAAATTTAACAAGGATTTTCTTATTTGAAAATAAGAATTAAGCCAGGGTCAACTTTACTCAGAGGTACAAAACCTTCCCTCAAATAGGCCTTCCTTCCACAAGACCTTTCACTTACTGTGTTAGTATGCACACATCCACTGACCATTCACAAGATAGTGAATGAGGTTTAAAAATTGTGGCATGAATTTGAAAGAAGTCTTAAAGATACTCGTGCCTTATTTGATACTGCAATTAGGAAAACAACAACAACAACAACAAGAATCCTTTCTCACTTGAACACATTCGTTACCCTCAGTTTTGAGACTGAATTATGAAGATTTAAGAAAAATATTGCAAATTCATTTTAAGTGACATAATGATTGAGAAGACTCACAAATCCTGCAAGTTATCTGAAAATAATGTTAAAACTAATGAAATGCAACAAGTTACTAATCAGCTGAAAGGCAACATTAATTCTTCTGCATTTTGGTTGGTCTCACAACAGAAAAGAAAAAGCATGTGAGGAAGGAGAAGGCGGAGCACAAAGAAATGTTAGGAGAAGAAAGCAACAGAAAACGCATCAAGGAAAGTTTCTCCAAGTACGAAGTTAAAGTTCTTCATAATGTAATATAAATACCGTGAGACCTCATTCCTTTTTGAAACTTGTTATTTTACAAAGTCAAACAACTATTGATACTCTAAAACTAATTTTCATTTATCTTTTAATTTCATCTTTGCTTGTTAGTGCTATAAATAAATAGTAAGTATTCCAGGAGAACCTAGTGTATTAAGACTTTATTTCTGAAACACAAAAATATATATTTGAAGGGATACACAAATAAAATCTGACGTTTGTATACCAATGTGTTTATCTTTGTGCTTGCATAGTTATATATGTATATAATTATATATGTAAATCATGACAAAATAGTTTGTTAGTGTCTCCCATAGATTATTAGTTCTGTGTATTTGGATTTTCCTTAAAATTGAACCAGCTTTCCAAAACTTGAAAACGTACCTATAGGAGTCTCACTTTTTCTGTGATAGTCTTTATAACCTTTTATTAGCTTAGTTGTTTGTTTCTTTGTTTGTTTGTTTTGGTAGAGGAATTGAACTCAAGACCTTGTGCTTACCTTGGCAGCTACTTGTGACACTTAGCTATTTCCTTAGACCCATGGGCTCTTTTAAAACATTATCATGCTTTAAGTAATTCTCCCGCACATGGCCTGGCAATCGTCTTTATTCCCCAGGACATGTTATGACTGTAGAAATCACAAGGAACAAAATAAGCACTTCATCACATGTTCATTAAATATGTCAGTTTGTGGGGCAAATTTGGTTTGTGGAGACAAGGAGCATAGCCAAAAAGCTGTATTTCCTTACAATCACTGTTACAAGTAGTCTTCTTACCCTAGTCCAAGAGGCCAGTCTTTTTCTTAACGTTAAAGAAAGCCCACTTCTCTGAAATAAGAGTGATCATCTTATTGCTGCTGCAGGTTTCCTGTTTTTACAGTGACACATAAAAGAGTCAGAAGAAAGATGTATTTTTTAGTCAAAAAAGGAAAATCTGAAAATGTCAAAGGCAAACATTGTGCATGGGGGAACTTAGAGTTTAGACAGTCATCGTCCAGAGTGTCTCAGAGTAGTGGCACCACTCTAACCTGTCACTTCATATGTTGTTTTGTGGCAAAACCTCAATGATTTCCTTTGAATTTTCTTTTATGCACAGCTAAAGGAGTTCCCACCATTCCAATATAATCAAGTGAGATTATACTTTTTTTTATTAGCCCAAAATATTTACATAAAGATGAGTAATATTCAATATGAAAAAAAGACAGTTTCAACTTAAAACTGTACCTTACCCTGTGGTTAATATTGTAATTTCATACTTTCATCATTTGAATGCCGTATTCTACCTAAAATTCTTTTGATGGCAATAGTAATTTTTTTGTTTTGTTTTTTTGTCTTTTTGAGACAGGGTCTCTCTATGTATTTCAGGCTGGCATTGAGCTCACTTTGTAGCCCAGGCTGGTCTCGAACTCACACCAATCCTCCTGCTTCAGCCTCCCAAGTGCTGGGATTACAGGCTTGCACCACCACGCTCAGCTAGCAATAGTAATTAATATTACTAATCCAAACCCAAATAACACACTGTCTTTTGCTAAATATTTATTATGAAATATGCAGTGAACTGTGCATAGAGGTGTTCATTTTTTAATCTTTTATTTATTTGGTACAGGGTCTCACTAAGACTCCTCATAGTGACCCTCCTGCTTCAGCCTTCTCAGGGGTGGGGTTATAGCTGTGTGCCACCATGCCCTGTTACAGGACAAGCAAGGTATGTGGTACTGGGGATTGAACTCATGTCCTTGTGTTTGCCAAACAGGTGCTTAGACCCCTGAGATATCTTCCTAGCCCTAGAAATATTCTTATTAATGACATTTATCCTCATTAAAATAAGAGAAAGCAAGAATTACAGAGTAGATGTAATCGCTTAGTTTTATTTTTGCCTGTAGTATGGTAATAGATATCAGACATGGTACTGCACTGAATACAAGTGGAATTTGAAAAATGTAAAACTAATGTTGAAGGCATCATAGCAATTTAAAATGTGGGGGAAAAAGACTTAGAAGGAAATATATGAGGTGCACGCTTCATTTCCGCCAACCTCTCCAGTCGCCTTCTCCAGGGCTTTTGCTAATCATGGCTTGCACATAAAGTCTGGAGAGAAAGATGCTGTCTATAACTGATCACAAGCTCACTAGGTTAGAAAGTAACACGTTGGAGTCAAAGTTACCAAGCACGCAGTATTTAGGAGGCAGAATCTCAGAAGAAAAATAAAGCTTGCCACGCTGAGCCCAATATTCTATGTGCAATATGTCTTGAGTCGTTTATATACCCCCTAAAGTGCACATTCATGGACTAAATGTGGAGAAACCAGGAGGAAAACAGCTGCTCAAAACAAATCAGGGAACTTGGCAGTCACACAGCAGGAGGAAGTCACAGAAAGGAGCTGAGGGATTAAGAGCACAGAGCGACTCTAGGTAATGATCTCTCTTCAGCTCAGACGCCACCAAGTTCCAGCCGGCAGAGGAAGAGCCCCAAACAGGTCAACATTAACTGAGTTCCATGACTTGTTATTGAGTTTCTGCTGCTGCTGGAAATTAAAGTAAAATTACAGGTACTGAAAAAATAGGGACAGATTTTTGAAAACTCATAGAAAGGTCAAGCAATAGAACAATCATCCGTATTACCTTGGCTGTGACATTACCTGACACAGACAGAAACCTATTATCATTAATCCATGCAAAAGTATGCTGAGAGAAAAAATATTGATAATCTTTTTTTGGTTTGTTTTTATTTTGGGGGAAGGTGTCTACAGGGTGTTCAGGGTATTACTACTAGATCGGACTCACAGTGATCCACCTGTTTAAATTATTAAGAATTTTAACAAAGGCCGGGAGTTTGAAATGTAGGTGTGTTTGTGTTTGTACATATGTGTAATGTAGACATTCTCTAAATGAGATTTTTGATCATTGCAATAAAGAATTTCAGCTAATTCAGGTGGATGTAGAATAGGATTGATGCTGCAGAAGAGAGGATTACTGCCTAATCTTCTTTTAAAGCCATCTACTGAATTAGGGAGAGTACATTTATTTTGAAGACCAGCATAAAAAACAAAATGATGACAACAAATAAAAGAATAGAAGTTGCTTGAAATTAGGTTCCTCAAAGAGAGATAAAATTCTGAGAAAACATGAAATGCAAAAAAAATTCTGAACAAGGATGAGATAATAGCCGTACTTAACTTACAATAGAGTTTAAATATGTTTGTTTATACAAATGTAATTACTTTTCTTCAGGTTTCCAGAAACCTGGGTGTGAGTAAGTTACAGTTCAGTTTTCCTGGCAAGAGTAGAATTCACCATGAAAGTTTGTAAGTGGTGAGGGCCAGAGCAGCATCTTCCTCTGGGATTCTGAGAAGCTCTGTGGACAGAGGATGAGCAATAAAATAGCACACCCATCTATCAATCAATCGTTGAAAGCAGCTTCAAGATTTCTTCACCTTACTGCCTGCTCAGTCTGGTGGCCTCAGTGGAGGCTTCAAAACTCCCATGCATTTCTTTCTTTCTTTCTTTCTTTCTTGCTTGCTTGCTTGCTTGCTTGCTTGCTTGCTTGTACCAGGGATAGAACTCAGGACCTTATGCTTGCCAGGCAGGTGCTTATGCCTGTGAGCTATATGCTCTGCCCTGCCGCAGACTTTTTTAAGTCCTCTTAGGCACGTAGGGGAACTAGGGTCAGCACAAGAAAATGGACTGGGCGTGAAAGCTCTGATGAGATGCCCCTGAAAACAGCTAAAGAAGTGAAAGCAAATATTGCAAAGCACGAGGAAGAGGAGTATTCTTGGCTCAGACCAAAGCAAGTATAAAGCCTTCAAACGGAAGTGGTGGTTGAAAGTGAGGAATTGTTCTATTTATATCTAGGTTTTCATGCTTCTTGAGTGGTTGAATTGAGAATTATGACACTAGACAGGAAGATTCTGAGTTATTTGCGCTGTGAGATACACAGTAATTATTATGACAGTTTAAGGCTTGAGAAAGAAAATTCAGGTTGCATAAAGAAAAAAAAAAACTTCAAATGTTGAATTCAAAGCATTATTAGAAATTTCTGTGCAAATTTTTTATAGTGCTGAAGTCTAAGAATTCAAGAGTAAACCAGAGCCATAAATGGATTTATGTTTATAAAAAATATGGAAAGAAGAGCCCAGATTCTAGGATCAGTTGTTTATTTGGTATTAAAAAAAAAAAAAAAAACCTCAATATTGGCATGAATAGTCTGAAAGAGCTTATCATTAAAATGGCATCTATAAGTATTAGAGAATATTTCAAAATAAGGCTGAAAATAAAAATGACAAGTTGTTTTGAAAGTGGAAGATAAAAGACTTTGTAAAGGATATATGGCAGATGATAAAAAGATAGAAACTTATGAAAAATGCAAAATACCAGACATCACTAAGTGCATAGAAAGGACTGCATAAATATTAGTTTCAATAATAATGAAAACAAAATAAAGAAGGTTATGAAAATGGAAAGAGGAGGATTCACATGATAACAAAGTCAAGAGAAAGAAGAATGTTAAAGGAAAAAGTGTATTTCCTTTTTTGTGGGACTGGGGTTCAAACTCAGGACCTTGCACTTGTCAGGCAGTCACTTGTGCCACGGAGATATCTGCCCTGTGCAAAAGTGGAAAATATTAAGGGTATATGTTTTCCTTCAAATTCAGTTTTTAATATTTCTCTCATATTTTCTTGCACTTTTAATAGTTATTTCCCAGGTCCCTTTTAAGAAGATAGCTGATGAACTGTGATAAACTCATTTAAGCCTAGCCACATGGCATGGTGAAGAGGATCACCTTCCGCACCATAGCTGGTCCTTTCCAAAAAATGCCTCTTTCTCAATCCTCTTCTCAGGACATCATTGATCTGCCTACACACAGTACTAGCCTTTTTTAAGTAAATCATTTAAAAATTAATAAGGTGTTTTTTGTTGTTGTTGCTCTTTGAATGAGACAAAACCCTAACAATGACTTCTCCCACTGAAATGAGTGTTTATACAATAGTCCCATTCTGAAACTTCTGTTTGCCAACGTTGTAAAATGTCTTGGCAAATTCACATCATGGCAAAAAAGGAATGGCAAAACTTTGGGCATGATTATTTTTTAGTTTATCTTCTTTTTCTCCCTCTATTGATCTTATCTTTCTGTATCCTATTGTCCCTTGGTCCTATATCTACTTAAGGCAATCTCCTTTCCACTAAGAGACCATTACACACTAAACCCAGTCCACTTATGCTACCAAATCTAAAAGGAGACCAGAATCTGGCTAATACAAAGACCTCTCACTGACTGCCATTTTTTAAACTTGCCTCTTTTTTATATTGTTTGTATTTATCCACTGCAATGCTTTTCCATAGTAATCTTGAAATGTTTGCAAGTTTTTAACACAGTGGAAGCACTAGAGTTTCCAGTCCATTATTTATTTTTCTGTCAGGCCTGGGTGTTCAGGGGCAATCGCGCAGACAATAGTACTTACACAGAGGAACACCACTTTCTAATAATGTCCTTCTCTAAGGTCATGATGCTGAAGACTCATTCTCCACAGTGTTGCTTTGTTTCTATTCACTTCTATATATTCTATTTTGAGTTTATTTTATATGAAATACTGCATTAATAAATGAATGCCTTGCTACTAATCAATAATATTGTAATGCCAAGTATTTAGATTAGAACATACACAGAAACACACACACACACACACACACATATATATATATATATATATATATATATATATATATATATATATAATGCTTACATTAATAGTGTGCTCAGGGGCATGGGGTTTGATCCCCTGGCCTGCCTGCTGTACCAGCCCTGCCCCCAGGGTATGCTGAGACAGCAATTGAGACTGGGAGTGGTGATGCTTTTCTGTAATCCAGCTCATGGGAAGATGTAAACAGGTGGATCATTATGAGTCCAATATAGTAGTGAGACCCTGAACACCCTGTAGATCCTTCCCTAAAAATAAAACAAAACAAAGTAAAACAAAACAAGAAATCAAAACAACAACAAAGTATACAGGGGACTATCTTACCCACTTCATATTTGATGTCTTTTATTATCCTCGCAATGAATCAGTAGGAATGGTATTGCAATCTCCTTTCTCAGATAAAGAAATGTAGACCTAGTAACATAAAACAGCTTATTCAAATTTGGAAGTAGAATATTCAAAGCAGTTGCTTTGCTGCATGCCTGTGATATTTGCAGGCTTTCTGTTATGGTTAACCACATACTTTTAAGTCTGAATGGGCTACATGATACAGCTTCAAGCAATGTTAGCAGTGTTCAGCATATTATGTAAACCACATGAAAATGGCGTTTAAAATGTGAGTGAAACACCAAGAATTTTCATGTAAAATGCCACCCCGTGTTCATTTGTTTCTTTCATTAAGGGCAATGGCTTCCCTTATCCCCTACGCCCCCCAAAAAAGAGCTTGTCTTCCTTAACTGTGAACCTCAAAAATTTTATAAATAGAGACATTGAGGTGAATCTACAACAATGTATGTGGCATAAATGGGGTATTTTTTGAAAATAAATGCATTATTTACCATATCTATGGCATCTGGAACAGCTTTCAGATGAATGTGATGCATTCATCTAAATCAGTACTTCTGTGCTGAGTCTTTTACCAGTGCGTTTTACTTTATACTAAGGCCAAAATGAGCCATTGTCTTAGCAAATTTTTCATATACATTTTCAGTTATAGGTTCACCATAAAATAATATGTTCTCAGGGACATATACTGTGATACATTTCTTAAATGTATTTGGTACAGGGTCTACAGGATCTCACTACATATACTGGACTCATAGTGATTCTCCTGTTTTCCAACTCCCAAGCGCTGGGATCAATGGCTGTCTCAGCACAGTCCAGGGGCGGGGCCGTCACAGCACTCCAGGGATCCAGCCCTGCTACTGCATCTGCCTAAGCAGGCACTTCAGTCCACTGAGCTATCTGGCCAGCCCAATTTTAACCATTCTTGGTGCCGACGAATAGGATTATGTGAGACATGAAGATCGATCTGTGTGTAGATCTTGGCTCCAAGTTGTTGTACATAGAAATAACTCATTACTTTATTTGATGTCTTTTGTTGTATGTTGTTTATATTTCTAAGCACATTCATTCAGTTTAACAGTCTTTTATAATTTTAGAGTTTCCAGTTACTGGCTACTAAAAAGGGAGCTACCACAAATAATCTAATGTTTTTATTTCCTTTACATATGAAATGAGGAGTAGAAAATTCTAGGTCATGAAATAATTTCCTTTTCAATGTTAATATGTACTGCAACTTTTTTGAAGTGTTTGTGGCAATTTTCTAACTTTTGATTTGTTTTAAAAGGTTTCATTTCTTCCAAATTCTCCCCAAATATTAAAATACTGTTTTATAAACTTAGCTAAATATTACATGTGTTTCCATGATGAGAAAGTTTTTTATACCTCTCAGTGTGACATTGCACATATAAACCATATTTTATGTGTAGTTTCTGTAAAAATATTTTCCCTTTAGATATTGGATCATATGTGATGTATTAACTTCATAAATATAAATACTTTTAATTTTTTTTTTTTTTTTTTTTTTTTTTTTTTGTCTTTTGGAGACAGAGTCTCATTATGCAGTTGAGGCTGGCCTTGAGCTTACTTTTGTAGCCCAGGCTGGTCTCGAACTTGCACCAATCCTCCTGCCTCAGCCTCCCGAGTGCTGGGAAAACAGGTGTGAGCCACCACACCCAGCTAATACCTTTAATTTTCAAAAGATGAAGTTTATTGCTCAGTCTAAAGATTTGGTGAGTTTTTTCATGCTGCGGGAATCTGCAGAAAGCTCTAATTTGCATGAATATGGTATAATAAGTTGTTTATTTTGGTCATACTTGAATTTAAAAGTACTTATTAGAGATCCAAAAGTTGAAGTTAGCATATAGATGTTGAATCATATTTAGAGCCCAATAAAGATATCATACTACTGGTATATATTCAGTAGTCCATAGGAAACATATAATATTTAAATCTATACAACTACATGAGTTATCTATTTAATTTTAATGTATTTGGTTGTTAGAGGGTCTCACTACACAGCTCAGACTCAGTGTTCCTCCTGTTTTCAGCCTCCATAGTGCTGAGATTACAGGCACGTGTCTCTAAGCTTGGACTCTGGCTGGCTCAGCCTGCCGGGGAGCAGAGCTTCTGTGGCATGTGGTATCAGGGACGAAACCGTGGTGCTTATTCTTGCCTGAATTTGCCTAAGCAAATGCGTTAGCTTACCGAGTTACCTCACCAGTTGAGATATCTGATAAGAGAAAGGGGTCTAGGAAATAGTCCAAAGCTATGTAATAAGAAAAAGGGACACCAGTTCGACGTTGAACGAATTAAATAGTACCAGAATATTGAAAGAATGTAATGTCACTAAAGCTTGTGAAAGGGAATGCTTGGAAAATAAATTAACCAACAGTTCTCAAATCAGTAAAAAAGTAAGTCTATGTTAATGAACCGAGAGATAGTGGTGATTTTTAAGACCGCGAGTACAGTAGAAAGTGGGAAATTAGGACCATCGAGATAGCTCAGCAGTCTAAAGTGCCTGCTTAGGCAAGCTTAGGCAAGAGGTTAGGGACAGCAGTTTGGGCCCTGGCACCACAAGTTACACCAGCTCCAACCCCCAGGGTGGGCTGGGCCAGCCACAAAAGGAAAAAAATCAGCTCTTCAGGTGAAGGATGAGGAGACTCAATTGTAATCAGTCTTTCAGTGACACTGATCTGTGAAAGAGAGAAAGTAAGCATGCTAATGCTGGTGGGTGCATCTTCAATTTACATCTCGCTCAAACCTTACCAGCAACAGGGCCAGCTGAATAGCTCAGCGGATTAGCAGGGCCAGCCGAATAGCTCAGCGGATTAGCAGGGCCAGCCGAATAGCTCAGCAGACTAGCAGATGCAGCGGCAGGGGTTCGATCCTGAGGCCTGAGGTGTCAGTCCCACCTGTGGGAGTGCTGAGGGGGTGATCGAGACCGAGTGTGGTGGCACTCTTCTTTACTCCCTGCTCTTGGGAGGCTGAAAGCAGGTGGATTACTCTAAGCCCAGTCTAGTAGTGAGATCCTGAACACTCTGTAGACCCTCCCCCACCAAAAAAAAAGAAAAAAAAAATTACCAGCAACATATATTTATACTTAAAGTGTAAAATTTTGCTAAATTGTTGGAGACATAGTTTGTTATACTTTCCACTTTTGAAGAATCTTGTAATCATTATGTTATGAGAAAGTGGTTATACTTAGTAAATTTTTCTAAATGACAAAAACTGGAATAACATGTAAAAGTGCAAATCCAAACCCTGTTCTTCCACAAAACATGTCCATAGTTTTCTAATGATGATAGTGATAATATTTGTAGCAAACTTTTATTTTACACATGGAAAACACAGCAAAGATTCTATCCTTATATCATTTTACAAGAGCACAATATTGATGAGATCAGTGTAAACAGTGGTACAGATGGAAGCTGTCTTTCACTGAGGCTTATTTTTTGATCTACTGTTCACATTCTCTTGTTAACAGGAATATGCCACCCATAGTTGTAATCAGTTAATGTTCCTATAAAAATCAAGCGTTTCAAAATCAGAAAAAGAGCTTAGTCTGTATGATCCCATTCATAACTCAAATAAAAATTAGAGGATAGGATTGTGCCTGGGATTGTTTGAAGTTTTGGGCAAGGGAACAGTAGAATGTTCAATGAGACTCAGAAATCCAGCACAGTCTCATACCCCGGGGTGCATTGTAGGTATTATTGATGTTGTTGCTGTGAAGAATAGAGATACAGAGGGTTCAAGTGGCATTTATCAAACAGCCAGTGCAAGAAGCTTAATAATGCTGATCTCTCATTAACATATAAATGGTGAACTGAATGTTGCAGAACTTAACAAGAGATACAAGCACTAAAGAAAAGTATCAAACAACGTTGCCCTGATTTTAAGTCTTATATATTTTTTTTCAAAATTCTTCAACCTACTTTTAGAACACACAGGTGGTGACTACCTAGTAGAGCTGACACTCACAAAATTCATATTTTCTTTAATTATATTAATCTCAGCATCAAACCAAAAACCAAATAGTTACTACTGAAAATTGAAATGTTAAGGACCTTTGAGAAAAAGTAGACAAGGGTAACAGGGACTAGATTCCCCATGTGAGTGCCATCATGAAGAATGTTTACAACACTTGTTTGAGAGACATTTATTCTATTTTCTTGTGCAGGGACTGGAGGACAGCCAGATCTGTTGAATGCACAAAGCCACTTTAGATCTGTCTTTTCAAGTAAGAACCACTGAAAACGCTACAGAGAGGTTGAATCTTTATCCCACTCAGGTAAGAGAAGCATTCCTTTTCTTTACTGTGGTGAGAGTTTGATAAGAAAGCCCTTAAGTCATAATATGATCAAGAAGAAGAGACAGTATAGTACGATACACAAAATTTGTTCTTTTATTTTTTTTAACATTTATTGCCTCTGCATTATAGCAAGGGAACATGAAACAGTAAGACCTATTGCACACGTTGAATTTGTACTCAAAGTAGTCTTATACTAATTTGTTGTCTGAAATATGGACTTGTATGTTTAGTACAGTAGTTCTGGGCAGGAAAAAGTAAAGAATAAAATGGACAGTGCTTAAAATGAGTCCATGTGTTTATTCACCTCCCCCAGAATACAGGGCTCATAATGCCCAGGCACTCCCCACCCCCAGAAGAGAGCACATTCACTTGTAAGAGCATTTTAATATTCTTTGTAGCCTTTCATTGTAAAGAATGCAATGCTGGTGAGAACACTTTGGGTAAACATGGGTGCATTTGGCTCATCATTTTAAATTTCACTCCTTAAACTTTATACATCTGTGCCAAGTATGAGATACCATATTTCACATATGTGTTTTGGCTTGGAATATGCTTTCAGTATATGCACAAACAAAACAAGTATACCTATCACAGCCTCTATGTATGTGTTTAAAAAAGAATAAGAAAAAACGAGGCTATAACCATACATCCTATATTCACCTAAGTGCTCATCTAATTAAATGTATGCATAGTTATTTGCATATAAACATATCTATGTGAGTATACATATATTACACATATGTATAATGGTATACGTATCTATGTATTTATGCATATGTTCACGTATACATAGTTAATTATAATTATGTTATAATTATTAGTTAATTATAATTATGTATAAATGTGTACAAACATTTCATATATGCCAAATTTCTTCTAATACTGACAAATGTACACACCACGTCCTAGGAATCCAGTAGATGTATAGCTTCTAGCTTGCATCAGTCTATTTTCTTAGAAACAGTGATATAAACAAGAATATATACTACACAATGAAATAATTGTGTTTGAAAATAAATCTAATTTTTCAAGTGATAATTAAGTAATATTATATAACTTTTGCTTTTTGCTACTTACCTCCATGATTTAATTCATGTATGAATTAGAGTTCAATATAATTTTTCAGGCAAGCAATTCAGAGTAATAGTCCAATCTGTACAAGTATAACAACTTGTATCTGTCTAGCAGAACATTAATAAATATAATTATTAATGTTCATATGCTTGAAATATCTATAATTTACTTTGCAAAGTATTTCAAAGGAAGGAGATATGCAAACTACAAAAGAATGTGAGCATAGGCTATTGATAAAATTCAATGAGATGAACAATATGGTGAATTAAAACACAGTATTAAGGGAAAAGACCTTGCTGCATGTTTCACTCGATATTCCCCTTATTTAAAATAAACTCAGGCCATCATTCTTGGGACTTTCTTAAGCAGGTCTGGAAGAGATGCTTCGTTGGTATCTTTAGCTGCGCTGTCATTCTCCCAATTTCTAGAACTGTCTCAAATAATTTACCTTTTGTGGTCATTTACTGTTTGACTTTGGAAAAGATTTCTTAAGAAGCACAATACAAGAACTGTGCTAAGATCCATGTAGGAACACCACGTTGGCTGCTTGTGGTAGGTGCTCTTATAGAAGACTGATCATGGAGGGTCACTCAAAAACACAGTGAATTTTTGAATTATACACAGTAAAGTTCTTCTTCATACCTCAAAAGACTGAAATGTGTTCCCATTTCAAACACATTTGTCCTATTGTTTTTGGAACTTTGTCTTCACAGTAGTAAGTTCTTTTCTAAATATTCATTCTATGTTTCTTGGACTCTTTATGTGTGCTAGAAAATAATTTATAGTGATGTTTTGGCTAAGGACAAATGGGCAAAAGGATACAGAATCAGCAAGAGTTGCTATGTCAGTGGATGCAATGGAAATTAATATTTCAGATTTAAAAGGTAATTCTATTTTTTAATGCAGGAGTTTAGCAAACTCCAGTAATGCCATTCTTTCTTTTCCCCTTATTGCAATTATTTGTGCTTTTAATATGGCATAATTTTAGTACTAATATGTGTGTTGTACTAAAAGAAACATAAAGCCAGCTCTACATTGAATGAGACTGTGGCATAAAGGAGAATTGAAGGAAAAATAAAAATCATTAATTATATCACTCTGAGTCCAAGCAGTTAAAGAAAAAGAAAGGCCTTAGTACTGTGGTTTCTTTTCTTCTAAAAACTATTTCTGTAGATCCATGCAACAGGCAAATACAACAGCAATTCCCCTAGGTTCTGTCTTTCTTACTTTGGAAGAAAATTACAGACAGAAAAAAAAAAAAGTTCTTCCAAGGGAAAAAGAAAATTGAAAAATTTATTTCAATAGATTTTCTTATTTCCTCTGTCTTAAAAACTACAATAGTTACTGTCTTAGTTATTTCTTTCTCCTTGCTGGGACAAATACCTGACACCCAAAACGAAGGAAGAGAAGGTCTATTTAGCTCACAGTTACTGGAGGTTTCAGTCCATACTCAGCTGGATCCAAGGCAGAGAG
>PVJA010015325.1:0-45557 GCA_004027025.1 Myocastor coypus | reverse complement strand
GCTCTTCCGATCTAGATTTTATTTTCTTGTATATCTCTTTGAAACTGTTTCATGCGATCTATGTCTTTCCTATATTGCTCCGTCAGGGAGTCCATCATTTTTCTATTCTCCTCTAATTTTTTATCGATGTCTTCTTTAATAGTATTGAAGTCTGTCATTATGGTTATCCTTTCTCTCTCTAATACAGAGATTATTTGTTCTGTTCTCCTTTCTACTTTTGTGTAGTTGTTCCCCTACTTGGGATGCTATTGATTTAGGCATGTCTTTGTCAACTTTGGATATTATTTCTGCTCTAATGTCCTCTATACGTTTCTCCAGCCGTTTTTCCACTTCATGTATTCCTTTTTTCACTTCATATGTTATCTCTGATCTCAGTTGCTCTATAAGTTTCTGCACTTGTGTGTCTGCCTCAGATGCTACCAATTCAGAGGTTTCATCTGTATGGTTCCTATTTTCTTCCATGGTAGTGTCTTCTGTATTTGGTTTGGGTGGGCACGGGCCCTGAGATTTAATCCTACTCCTTCTTGTTATCATTTTGTATGGAAGTGGCCTCTACACTTTGGTGGCATTATGCTGTGTCTATGGGCGTTTGGTCTGGAGACTCCAAGCTGGCTCCTCTATAGAGGTTCCTGACTCTGTGCTGGAGGTCTGGTTGCTAGCTTCTGTGAATCCCGGCAGACGTGGTCTGTAGGTGGAGGTGGAGGTTTGGGATTGAGTAGTCCTGGTAGGCTCGTGGACCATATTGGTTGCCAGACAAGATGTTTGATGGGTTCGGTGCTGGAACTTGGACTGGAGGGGTTCAAAAAAAAAGGGGGGGGGTGAGGGAGGGGAAGGCGGGCCAAGGATCGTGACCCAGCCGGCTGGGACTCGGTGGGACTGGAACAGGAAGTTAGTCGCAGGAGCGCAGAGGCGGGGCAGAGGGGCGCAGGTAGCTTACCCGCGGCGGACGCGCGGCCTGTGCTACCGGCTGGGACTCGGTGGGACTGGGTCCACTCCATTCTTATCTGTTGACTTGATTTAGCTTTATAACCCTGGGGCTCAGTCACATGACTCTCTTACTGTTCAAATCCTTGCATACCCACCCAAGTGATCTCATCCAGACACAGAGCTTTAAATACCACTTAGTCACTCATAATTGCTAAACTTGTATCTCCAGCCACAATTTCCCTCATGGGTTCTAACCATTCACTTGATATCTCCACCTATATGCAAGTAATTAGTAGGTGCAAAAGTGGCAAACTATTGTTTGAAAAATGAACAAATAAATGACATCATGATTTTGAGTGTAATATCCTGTAATAATGCAAGTGGGAAAGAATCAGACTTACAAAGGAAAGAGTATTTGCTTTCCCAGAACATACACTACAACTGAAACAATAAAAAAAAAAAAAAAAATCAGTGGTCCTTCCTCAAAGATGACAATTTTTAAAGCATTCCATATTTTTAAGTGCTTAAAGGAATGCAAATTATCCTGATTTGATCATTACACATACATATAGAATTGTACCACATTTCATAATATGTACAATTATTACATGTTTATTTTCAAAATGAGGAAAGTTCATTAAAATATACAGAAGTGGGCCCGGCAGGATGGCTCAGTGGTCTAAAGCACCTCCTTAGGAAAGCTTAGGCGACTGCAGGGACCGCGGTTCGATCCCCAGCACCACATGCTGCGCAGCCCTGCCCTCACGGTAGACTGAGCCAGCCATAAAAATAAATAAATAAACAAACAAACAAAAGTTCTGAAACAAGAAAAAAATAAATAAAATTCAAAAATAAAATAAAATATATAGAAGTGAAGGTAGTTGATGAAATAGAAAACATATTTATATAGTTACAAATACAAACCTGTAAGGAATGACAGACTGCAGATTTGAATTTTTAAGCCAGTACCAGCTTAAAATAAGTAATCATTTTCTTTGATCTTATTTATTCATTTGCTACAGGCTCTTGCTATGCAGCTCAGACTCATAGTGATCCTGTTTCAGCCTGTCCAACACTGGCATTACAGTCATGCACCACTATATCCAGTTTCAGCAGCCAGTGTGACATGTGGAACCTGGGATCAAATCTGGGTCCTTTGCACTTGCCAGGCAGGTGCTTACATTGCTATCTCCCCAGCCCAATCTCATATATTTTTGTCTTTATCTAATCTGCATTTCCCTAAGCACCAAAATGTTTGGCAGCATGTAATGTGTTTCACCAGCAGCAGCATACATTCTTTTATAAAGTACCTAGTCAATTTTTTGTTTCCTTTTTAAAAATTACATAGGAGGGCCAGGGAGATAGCTTAGTGAAATAAGTACTTGCCTCGCAAGCACAGGGTCCTGAGTTCAATCCCCAGTACCATATAAATAAATCAATAAACAAATAAATAAATAGATAAATAAATAATGTTGGAGATCTTACTAAGTTGTGAGTTCTTTATACATTCTATATAGCAACCCTTTGTCAATAGGGCAAATATTTTTCCCTAATATATGGCTAGCCTTGTCATTTTTAATTTTTACTTGCCTTTTCATTTTCTAGCTATGCCTCTCTATTAGCAAAAGTTTTACATTTTGATAAAAGTCTAATTCAGCAGTTTTCTTCTATAGCTCATACTGTTTTATCTCCTAAGGAATCTTTGCTAAACCAAGGCTTTGAAAATTTTCTCCTAGAATATTTTCTAGAATCACATGATTTGCCTTTTACATTTAGGTCTAAGTTCCATTTCATTAATGCTGGTGTCTGATATATGGTTATCCAATAATTCAGAGTAGATTAGGAATATTCAGGGTCATATGGCTGTAGATTAGTAATCCAACATTTCAGCACCATTCATTAAAAATCTATTATTATTTGTTCAGTTAACATTGATGACTTCGTTGAAAACCAGCTGATCAAAATGGGTTAGGTCCATTTTTTAGCTCTCCATACTTCATCCATAATCACTACCCTTACTTAACACCATACCACACTGTACTGATTGCTATAGGTCAGTAGGAAAGTCTGAGATTAAGCAGTGCAAGTCCTCATCTTGGTTCTTCTCTAAATCATTTTTTATTTTTTTTTTAAATTGGGAAAATTTTAATATGCATCAATTATACTTTCCACAGATAAATGGAATACTGAACTTAAGAAACTTTTAAATATTTTTCAAACAATGTTAGCAATTATCTTTTTCTTGGGGAAAGGTAGAGAATCAACTAAGCATGAATGTGGCCAATCCAAATTTAATGAACACTAACATCTAAACAGCAGTTCACATTTCTTGTCTACAATGAAGGAGACTGAACTTTTCAAAAGTTTCATGAGATAATTTATAGGAATGTCAAATTTTTGAACTACAAACTCAAAACTCTGCATTGGGATTTCTTTTTCTGCAAGGGAGTACTCCTAACTTGAGAACACGAAACAGTTTTCTACCCTAATTCCTGGGAAAAACATTTCTGCAGTTAAGTCTTGTGTCTTCTTTACTGTAAGGGGCTGTTTTAAAGAAAGATTACCAGTTATGTGGTTGGTTTCCCACAATTAATAAAAATCTATCAAAAACATTGTAATGTAATTTGTAAGGAAAACAGTTGTTTTTCAAAGGATACAGGAAAAGGAAAAAAAAAACAGCACAAACACTTAAAGCTAGTCGCGTTGCAGATAAATCCAATATAGTATTCAAAACTTCCATAAAAATGAATAAAAGATAAGAGTTTACTTCCATTGCTTCAATAGTCTATCATAAATCTGCATGAGAGTTGCGCTGCAGCAGTTTGCTGGTCCAATGTAAGAGTTCAAGGCCCTTCTCTGTATTTGGCCCAATGATGTCCACATTCCAGATAAATTTCGTTCAAAAGACAGAAATGAGGGCAAAGACTCCATATAACAAAGCACAAGCATATGCTACTAAAAGTTGTTGTCCTTCCATGGCTAAAGCAGAAATAAAAATCTTGGAAGCAGAAAAACTACACCATCCAATAATCCCAGCAGTGAGAATCATTCCTAACATTCCTTGTAAAGAACATATCACTGCAAAGCTGGAAAGTAGGATCATGGGAAGAAGACAATATCCAAGGACACTTGCTACACAACCAAATGAAACGCCTGTCATACTCATTAAGTTTAATAAGCAAAACATTCCTAGACATCGAATCGCACTGATCCCATATACACAGCCAAACTGGATTTTGCCAGCCAATAACAATGTGGCTCCAAAGGCAAGGCAAAAAACCATTGGTCCTGCCAAGTCAGTTTCATTCATGATGCTGCTATCTGCCACTTTTAATGGATGTAGCACTGTTAGTGTTTTCTGCCAGATGTGGTCAAAATTGATACCTAACTCTTCTAATAAAGGCGGTTCATCCTCGAAGTTGTTTCCATATAATGGCTGAGGCGCAGGAGTATAGGCCTGAGTTGGGTGGAAAATCTGCCCCGTGCACGGTTGCTGTGGCTGCATCATGTCTGGAGGGACAAATGGGCCTGGCTGCGAGTAGTCATAGCCAGCATACTGTTTCTATAGGGTCCTCCACTTCCTCCATAATCATATGATTATTGAGCCTGGTCATCGATGCTGTAACTTGTCTGGTAGAAATCCGTGTTTAAATTATCAAAAGCTGACATTGCAAAAGACCAGAGGCGGAGGGCCGAGCAGCAGCAGCGGCAGTAATACCAGCGGCCCCGAGTAACCCGCAACTTCAACTCCTCTAAATCATTTTTTAAATTGTAGGTTCTCTGTATCTCAATTTAAAAATTAAATAATCTTCCTTTCCCTTCCCTACCCTTCTCCTCCCCTCCCTTCCCTCCCTTTCCCTTCCTCTGAAACCAGGTATGGAAGCACATGCCAATATTCCACTATTCAAAGAATGAGGTAGGAGGAACACAAGTTCTGCCCAATGCAGACAATTTAGTAACTTAATGAGACTCTGTCTCAAATAAGAGAGAGAGAGAGAGAGAGCGAGAGAGAGAATGTGTGTGTGTGTGTGTGTGTGTGTGTGTGGCTTAGGGCAAAAGCCCCAAGTTCAATTCCTACTACTGGGGAAGAAAAAGAAAAAGAAAATAAAAAAAAAAAACAAGTCCTGTGAGAATATGGTTGAGGTTGCACTGTCTACAGAAAAATTAGGGAAGAATGGCATTCTGATATTATACTTTCAAATCTATAGTTGAGGTATAATTCTCAATTTAACCAGGTATTCCTTAATTTTCAGCAACATTTAGCAGTTTTCTATGACTAACTCTTGTATACCTCTAATTAAAATTACTATTTTATTTGATTTGTTTATGCTTATATGAATAAAACTGTTTTACAAATTTCATCTTGTCTATTGGTATACAGAAACACAGTTTATTTTTATACATTGATCTTATAGTCTAGAAACTTGCAAAATTTACTTAATAATACTAGGATTCACTTACTGGAATATCAATCAGGTTATCACCTGGGAATAAAACCAAATTTCTTTATTCCTCTCCCATATGTATGTTCTTTATTACACTGACCTCCAATACAATGTTGAACAGAAACGATTACTGATATATTCATGCATGATCTTATTCCATCTTAATATTGTCACCCTTAAGAATGCCCCCCCTTTTTTTTGTATTGTTTTAAGGATCTACAGGATCTCACTACATAGACTGGACTCATAGTTACCTGCCTGTGTTTAGCCTCCCAAAAAGCTGAGATGACAGGGGAGGACCACAATACCCAGTTTCAATCACTGTCTCAGCATGCCCCCACATGGCTCGCTGGGGATCCCTACGCAGTGCCAGGGCACAGGCCTGCTGTGCCTCCCTATGCAGGCACTTTAGTCTGCTGAGCTATCTGGCCCACCCTAGAAAAAAACATTCTTAAAGCATCTGCTATTATACTGAGAGTTCTTATTACAAGATATTGGATTTTATCAAATACTTTTCCTGCTACTACTGCTATAATCTTTAAAATCTTTCTCTTTTATTCTATTACATAGTATATTACAGATGTTGAATTAGCTTTGTATTCTTTTTTTTTTTTTTTCTTGTTTCAGAACCTTTATTTGTTTATTCACTCATTTTTATGGCCGGCTCAGCCCGCCCCGACGACAAGCTGGCGCAGCATGTGGTGCCGGGGATCGAACCGCGGTCCCTGAAGCCGCCCAAGCTTTCCCAAGCAGGCGCTCTAGACCACTGAGCCATCCCGCCGGGCCCTAGCTTTGTATTCTTAAAACGAATCTCTTTAGTTAAAATATATGAATATATACATGAATTCAATTTTCAAATACTTCGCTAAGTTTTTTTATGTTACTATACTTATGAGGAATAACAATTTTCTTTGATACTTTCTCCTACTGTGATAATATGGTAAGACAGAACTCATAAAAATGAGTTGTTTTTTTCTTCATTATTTTTAAAAGGGCTGCATAGGGTTGGTATCATTTCTTTCTTCAATGTTGAATGGAATTCTCCAATAAGAATACATCAGCCTCCGATACTGCCAGCTGTACTGATAACCCATGACTATTATGGTCTACTGGACTATATATATAGCGACATCCTCTTCATTCAGTAAGATTTGTACTAATAGTGTCAGACAAGATAGTGTGTCTGTGCCAGGCGTGATGGCACATGCCTGGAATCCCAGCACTTGGGAGGCTGAGGCAGGAGGACTGGTGTGAGTTCAAGAGCAGCCCGGGCTACAAAAGTGAATTCAAGGCCAGCCTGAACTGCATAGTGAGACCCTGTCTCAAAAAGACAGAAAGATGTAGTGTCTGCATCTTGTATTCTGAACAACTAATATGAAAACAACTAATATGCAATGTATTTATTATTGTATTTGTCCTACTAACCTGTTGTGAAATTGTCTCATTGCTATTTCTTTATCATTAATACTAATTAAAAAATAGTAGCCTATTCACTGGAACTGTAATGAACACAGCCAAAAGAAGCTGCATAGCTCTTTCAGTGCTTGTCATCTGTTTTAATATAATTTCAAAGAAGAAATATTTTGGGGATATTTATTCTATACAGTGTTAATTTAATTTTTATTGTACAATATGAAGGAAAATACAAATAAAATGGTTTGCAGTAAAAAAAAAAAAAAGAATACATGTGGGCCTCTGATTTTCACTAGAGGAAGTTTTAAATTACTATCCAACTTTACTTGATAGAGTTAAAGATGTTGTATTTCCTTAAGATACTTTTGGTAATTTGTGTATTTCTAGGAATTTACCTATTTTATAATTTGGAATATGCATTAAAATACTTTCTCATTTATTACGTATGAGGTATATATAATACTAATGTCTTTTTATGAGATTAACAATTTGTATCTTCTGTTTTGGGAGTGTTACTGGAGACTGAACCCAGGGACCTTCCCACTGAGCTACTATACCCTTTCCCCTTTTTATTCTGACACAGGTCTCACTAAGATACCCAAGCATGACTTGAACTTGTGACAATACTGCCTCAGTCTCCCACATGCGGATTACAGTCATGTACTATCATGTTGGATTTATCTTCCAAGTTTTGTTTTGTTTTTCTTCTGTATTTTAGGGAACGGTCCACGCAGTGGTTCTCAACCTTTCTAATGCCATGACCCTGCAATATAGTTCCTCATGTTGCAGTGACCCCAAACCAAAAAATAATTTTGGTGGCTACTTCAAATTACTAACTCCAATAAATAACATTTCACCATGTCATAGCATGGGTTTAAATATGTATTTTCTGATGGTTTTAGGCAACCCTTGTGTTGTGGTCATTTGACCCCCACCGGGGTCACGACCCACAGGTTGAGAACCGCTGGTCTACAGGCTGCTCAGGGTCTCACTACTACATCAGACTTGTAGCAATTCTCCTCTTTACAACCTCACAAGTGCTGGGATTATAGGTGCCCACCACTATGGCCAGCCTCAATTGCCATCTCAGTGTGGGCCAGCATGGCAGGCCCAGGGCTTGAACCCACCAGCCCCTGCACCTATTTGCACACACTTTAATCCACTTAGCTATTCGGCCAGCCATCTTCCAGTCTTGTAAATAAATAGCCCAGATAAAGATTCATCAAGTTTACTATTAACCTGTTCAAAGAGCCTGTTTTGCTTTAAGTGATTTTTTCCATTTCTTCTATTTTTATAACACCTGCAGTGATATTATTATAATGATCATCATCATCATCATAATCATAATCATAATCATTTTGGGTATGTTCTGAAGGAAGATACCTAGAACAAGTATTTTATTTTTAAATGCCTGGGTTTTTTTTCTTTGTTTACCAGGACCTCATGCTTGCCAGGCACATTTAAAAAGAGCTAGCTCCCCAACCCTGCCATTCTTTTGTTTGTCTATTGCCTCCTTTAATCTTTTCCCAAAGCCCTGAGAAGTAGCTATTTGGAATGAGAAAACTGAGACTCAGGGAAGTTCTGCTACCAATCAGAAATAGTCTGTGAATCTGCAGTTGTGACTTCATTATGCTCCACCTGAATGACACTGATCAATTTAAGACTCTAGACAGAGCACATGGATTTTATGTTTTTGTCACTTTTGATGACTGGTCATATAGATTGTCATTTCCTATCTTATCTTCTACAAATTCAGATCAGATACTTTTCCATTTTATAGATGAAATGGTGAAACAAAAATGTAAAGCACTTGGTTGGAGTCCTGCCCTAAAGAAGGCTGCTTGATAAATCTTGCCTTTTTCCTTTCCACTGTATTAGTTCTCCATTTTCATTTTTTATCACTACATATTTCTAGCAGAATTATTCCAGTACATTCCTAGTGGGGCACTGGTACATGCACATATCTTAACTCTTTTTTCATTGGCCCCCCGACCCTGGCTTTTGGTCCCCTTCCCTTTTGAGGAGGATCTATTTCCCTATCTTTCATTTTGCTCCTTATTCACAATTTGGGCTTCTCATATAAGAAAACAATGTGATATTTAAACTTGTGTGTCTGATTTATTTCCCTAAACACTATGGTCTCAAGGTGCATCAATGTTCCTATAAATGACTTGTTTATCTTTATGGCAGAGTAGTATCCCACTATGTACAAATACTACATTTTCTTATCCACTTATCTGTTAATGCACATATGGACTGCTTTCAAGATTTAGCTATTATGAATGGTGCTGTGACAAGCATGGATATGCATGTATCACTATATATGATGTCATTAACTCTTTTAGGCAGATACCTACAAGGAGAATAAAGGACTATAATGGAAATTCTAGTTTTAGCTTTTCTGAGAAATCTGCACACTGATTTGCATGATGACAGTTCTAGTTTATATTCCCTACAATATAGAAGAGTTCCTTTTCCTTGTCAGCATTTGTTACTATTTGATATTTTTTATTATAGTCATCCTTTCTAGGGTAGAACCTAAGGGTTGTTTCAATTTTCATTTGTCTAATAGCCAGATATGTGCAACATTTTTTCATGTATCTATTGGTCTTTTTTTTTTTTTTTTTTTTTAAAGTTTTTATATTCGAGATATTAGTTCTGGGTCCTAGGAATAACTAGAAAAAATTTTTTTTTTCCATTCTGCACATTTTCTCTGCTTTGTTGGTTGTTTCCTTTATTGGAAACAACAAAGCTTCCTGGAAGCTTTTTCGTTTTGATATTCCACTCGTTGATTCTCAGTATCATTTCTTAGCAATTGGGATTCTGTTTACACTTCTAAAGCTCATCAAAATGCCAAGAGCACTCCTCACAGAACTAGAAAAAAGAAATCCTAAAACTCACATAGAACCAGAAGAAACCTAGAACAGCAAAAGCAATCCTGGACAACAAGAATAAAGAGGATGATGTTACAGTCCCAGATTTCAAGTTACACTACAAAACTACAGTGATAAAAATTGCATGGTACTGGCAACAAAAGAGACATGTGAATCAATGGAATAGAACACAGGATACAAAACAACTCCAGACACATTCAGCTATTTGATCTTTGCCAGTGAGGAAAAGAACACGCTTGGGGAAAGATAGCCTCTTTAATAAATGGACCTGGGATATTGGCCGTCCACATGCAGAAGATCAAATCCGGACCCATCCCATTTACCATGAACTAAACTACAATTATAATGGATCAAAGATCTAAACGTTAGAACAGAAACACTTAACCTGCTTAAGATAAAATTGATAAAACCCTTGGAGACATGGATGTAGGCAAGAACAATAATTTTAAGTCGTTCCTTTCTACATCAGCCTTTACCTATAATTCTCCTTCTAATAATTGCTTCAATTGGGTCTACCCTGTAACTCAGTGGTCAGCTCCTATCCTGCATGCTCAAGGCCTCAAACTTAATTCCTAGCACCAGGCCCCTATAAAAAGAAGTAAAAGGAAACAATATTGCTTCTACTACATCCCATAAGTTTTGACATGTATTTTTACCATTATTCAGTTCAAGAAATTCTTTAATTTAGGGGCTAGCCAAAGCAAGCAGGTGCAGGGGCTAAGGGTACAATCCAGCCCCACCCCCAGGGCACACTGAGATGGCAACTGAGACTGGCATGGTGGTGGTGGCAGTGCATAATCTCAGCTCTTGGGAGGCTGTAAACAGGTAGATCACTAGAAGTCCATTCTAGTAGTGAGACCCTGAACATCCTATAGATCCTTCTCTAAAATACATACATACATACATACATACATACATACATAAATAAATTCTCTAGTTTATCAGGCTTTTAGCTATTTGTTAGTAGAATGTTCAGTTTTAATGTATTTTGAAACTATTCCTGGTTATTTTCTTCTAACTTATTTGTTATATGTCATGTCGTAGAAATCTTATGTGTATTCATTTTCTTTTTTTTTTTTGGTGGGACCAGGGTTCGAACTCACGACCTTGCACTTGCCCAGCAGGCACTTGTGCCTCAGAGCTATCTCCCCAGCCCCCTTGTGTATTCATTTTCAATTGATGAATTTAAAGATTAATTTAGAGTATAGCCCCCAAATTGTCTAGCCTGGTATATATTTACCATCAAACAACACTTGCTGTTGTCGGTTGATGTGCTCTACAGCCATCAGAAGTATTAAGACACTTGCTTTTGGCTGTCCTTCCCAGGCTGGGGTAGGTGCCTGAGGTCTTTCCTGCCTGTGGTCCCAAACTCCACCTTAGGCTGTGCTGGTTTATGGTGTCATGTTCTGGTGCAGTACTAGCTGCTATGAGGATAGCAGCAGGTGTACCAGTGCATCGAGCACTGCCATGAGCCTCTAGTTCAGGTCCAGGCCTTAGTGACCAGTGAGTTGGAAAAGTTCCAGGATAGCCTGGTCTGGTGCACGATGCACTGCAATGGCAAAACCAAAGATTCAATGGATGCAGGGAAAAAGGAGCTACAAGTGAAACAGCAGCTGGACAGTTGCATGGCCAAGTGTGTAGATGACCACATGAACCTCATTCCAACTATGACCAAGAGGATGAAGGCGTCTCTCTCATCTATTAGGAAATAACATCTGTGCCAGTGATGACTGTGGCAAAATCTATTCCTGAGGGCAGGAATCTATTTTAAAAGAATGGCAATCTTAGTCCTTTACATAAAATTTGTAAAGCAACTAAGGATAAAAGGAAGTTTGTGATATATTTCACTTGTCTCTGGACCCTGGTTTCTCTGTATGCTATAAAGTGAAATTTAAAAATAAATAAATAAATAAATAAAATAAAGTGAATTTTTTTGAAAAAATGGTGCTAAACTTTGGATCAAGATAACAGAAGAAAGTGTTTTTGAGCCTACATTTCATGTAGTGAGACCTTATCCTGAAGTGGAGCTCTCCCTCATACCAACTGAGAACCCTCCAAGATACCAAGAGTCCTCTTAATACACAGATACTAGCAGGCTGGAGCTTCCTCGAAGCTGCCCGTGACCTGGTGGAGTTGCAGGAGAGGTGTCCCTGTAGCTAGCCTATTTATTAGAAGTTATACCCATACTATTTTCTATAAGCCATAAAACCAACTTCAGATAACTAACTTACATACCTGTAATCTAAACGTTTAGAAGGCTAAGGCAAGAGGACTGCTGTGAGTTTGAGGTCAGCCTGGACTACACAGTGAGTTCATGGCCAGCCTCAATACATAGCAAGACAGGGAGGGGAAGGTACCTTCATTTTACTTGGTTGGTTTTTATATGCAAGGGCATAAAGTGAATTTAAGATGAGAGCAAGGGGGTATAAGAACACTGGAAGGTATTGTGTATAGCATTTTCTTGCCATCGAGATATGGATGTGCATGTCTTAAAATTCTCACACTGTGTCTTTCAACCTGGAGACAATTGCATAAAGGCGAGTCACACTACATGTAAAGCAGAGATTTCTTTACTGGCCCATAGACAGTTATCAGAACAATCTTGCAGTGACACTTTTCCCCTGAAGATTAAAGGGTTTTGACTCTAATAAATACTGAAATGGGAACTGTTGGCTAGTTAAGAGATTTGCAAACTACTAAAGTTCAAGAAATTAGTTTTTACAGAATAGAATGGAATAAAAGTCTAAATCCAACATTATTTTTTTAGCCTCCTATAACAATGCCTTATTAAGACAATCTGGCAATGGGAAGGTCAAAAATTGAGCAATTTGAGCTCTGACTCCTTTACCAAATCCATTTCTGCCTTGCAACATACCTTATTCCTGGCCCAGTGTGGAGCTTATCTTTTGGATAAGGGACATATTATTACCAATTTATTACTCGAAATGATAATATAGCCTGTGGCTGTATCAAGGCTGTGATATATTTTCCTTGTGGTTCGGTCTCACAATAAAAGTTTCATTGTTTCCTCAAAGATACTTGTTTTTCAACTCTATTACATCTTCATTGGTTTTCTGCTTGTATGTTCCAGTTACTGGAAAGATTCTAACTACAGCTGGTTGTGGTAGCACATGCCTGTTATCCCAGCACTAGGGAGGCTGAGGCAAGAAGACCACTGCAAGCTTGAGACCAGCCTAGGCTACAAAGCGAGTTCAAGCCAGCCTGGGATACACAGCAAGATCCTGCCACTTAAAAATAAAAACAAACAAATATCTAATTATATTTAGTTTTCCTTCTTTTAGCTGTACCCTTTTTGTTTCATGTTTTGTTCTTTTTTCCAGTACCAGGGATCGAACTTGGGACCTTGCACTTGCCAGGCAGGCACTTGTGCCACTGAACTATTTCCTGGCTTCATTTTACAATCTCTGCCTTTTGGTGAAAGTCCACTTAATATAAGACTGGTATTGGGTCTTTACATTGATAGGTGCTTATTACTCAATAAAATGTGTGTGTCCCTTTTTGTTTTAAGAAAAAATAGTATTTCATGTATTATTTCTCTTAAATAGATATTACAATATATTTCATATAATACACAGTAACTTTGCACCCACTAACCTATATTCCCCTGCTCCATCACTCTGTGATACTATCATGCACAAGTCTGCCTTATCTCCTTTAGGTTTATTTTCACAGTACTATTCAATGGGTTACTCAAGAGCAAAAATCATTCTAGATTCCTTCTCCCTTGCATCCTTCATCTAATCAATTTCTATTAATTCTATCTCCTCAATAATATGAAACAGCCTTCCTCTTCTATGTTCATTACCACCATCAGATTCTCTATTTGCTCATTTTTTAGCTATAGTACTACAATAACCCTCTCTCTAATGTCTACTCTTTTAAGATTCACCATCCTCAGAAGGCCACACTACCATTTATGTATTTCCAGAATACCTGTTCTAGTGAGAAAAATGTAATCTCACTTTTCCAAGCAATGGTGCCCAATGGCTCCTGTCTATGTAAAAGATAAAATCTAATCTCCATGGAATGGCACATAAAGTGCTCCAAGACCTGGCCTACTGCCCATCATGGCCTAACCCCATTAACTATCATTATCTGATAACACCTTATGTACCAAACAACAGAAAATTATAATTTCCTGAACACAACTGGCTCTCACACTTTTGTGCATTAATGAAAGTCATTTCTTCTGCCTGGAATGTACTCCCCATGCATGTCATAAAAACAAATGTCTGTTCATAATTAACCTCTCAGCTTAACTACTACTTTCTTTACATAACTTAATTCTACAAAAGTTTATCCTTTCTCTAAGTATTTTGTACATTTTCTACTAATAAGCTCTCATGTAGCATTTTGCCTTCATTGCCTTCCCCTCACAATGTGTAACTTCTCAAAATGGGGAATGTCATCTTTCAGTTCTTAATACAAAATAAAGTGGTTAGCACACAGTATGCACTAACAATTATCCCTTTATTCAACAAGAGTTATGACAGTAGAAATGATGTACAGAGACATGAAAAGATTCTTCTACAGTAATACCTTAAGAATGGCAGGCAGGGTAGCTCAGTGAAATAAGTGCTGGCCTGGCAAACACAAGGTCCTGAGTTTAATGCCTGGCACTGCAGAAAGAAGGAAAGAAAGGAAGAAAGAAAGATGATAGATAGATGTAGGCAGTAATAGTAACTGGTCCAAATATAGCATGTATGTACTTTTTATAGACCCAATTTGTGCTAAGGTATGCCTACATTAGCATAAGAATACTATGCAGTGTTATCATAAAATGCATTATAATACAAGCACAACAGTGTCAGAAAATTTTTTCATGGCCAGGCACAGGGGGCACACACCTGTAATTGCAGCTACTGTACCATATGTATGAGGCTAAGGCAAGAGGATTGCAAGCTTAAAGCCAGCCTGAGGGCAATTTAGCGAAAATTTGTTTCAAAATAAAAAAGACTGAGAATGTAGCTCAGTGGTTGAGCATTCCTCTCTCTCTCTCTCCCTCCCTCTCTCTCTCTCTCTCTCTCACACACACACACACACACGCACACACACACACACATACACACACACACACACACACACCAATTACTCAAGATCACAATAAAGCCATAAAGCCAAGACTGGCCTATGATAACTCTTATTTTAGTCCAGTTTATAATATAGCCAAATGTTAAAATGCCACTGCTATTCACAGGGTTTTGCTATGTAATGGCTCCCTCTTTCTGCAGTCTCTTACTCTCTGCCCTTTATGCTCTTCTATTTTTCTACTCTTTCTTTTTTCCTTCCCTTTTCTTCTGTATATGCCCCAGTACAGGAAATTGAATCCTGACCTTCACAATGAGCTATACACCCAGACGTTACGACTACTACTACTACTACTACTACTACTACTATTACTACACAACTACTACTACTACTATTATTATTATTATTACTATTACTATTGCCTCACCAATTGGGCAAATTGCCCAGGTTGGGCTGAAATTTGTGATTTTCTGTTCTCATTTTTTTTTTTTTTTTGTCTTTTTGAGACAGGGTCTTGCTATGCAGTTCAGGCTGGCCTTGAGCTCACTTTTGTAGCCCAGGCTGGTCTCGAACTCGCACCAATCCTCCTGCCTCAGCCTCCCAAGTGCTGGGATTACAGGCGTGAGCCACCACGCCCGGCCTCTGTTCTCATTTTTAATGAGGGAAGACAAAGAAGGCTTAGTGACAAAGGAGTTATGCTAGGATTACACATCAAAGAATTTCAAGAAACAAAGAAAACGCGGAATTGATTTTGAATCTGCCAAAAAAGAAAGTTTGTAACTATAATTGAAAACAATATTTTAGATAAACAATATTTAGGAGAAAAGGTTGAAAGGAAGGATACATTTAATAGGGATACAGAGATAGCCAAACACTGAGAATACTTATTTTAAAAACTGCTATTAGGCAAAATGGAAAAAATAATCATACAAGTCAGCAGGAAAATTATACTACGGGTTTAGCTTTGTTTATTTAGACATATCTGGGCATTGATTCAGTGCGAAAGTCAAACCAGTTTAATCTACCATAGAATAGAAGACTTAGTTCCAGGACATTAAGAACCTAGCCTGTTTAGATTCAATAGCCTCCAACGTCACAAGCTTCACTGGTGGCACACTGCAATTGCAAAACCTTTGATTGTATATGTATCTGCTTCCTCTTAGTCCAAAGAGAAGTATATTCTTTCCTTTTTTTTTTTTTCTTTTTTCTTTCTTTCTTTTTTCTATGCAACATTAATAGGGAGGTGGGTCATGCCCACACACTGCACTCTATGGAATGATTGTGAGGACAATATGCAATACATCAACTTTCAAAGAAAAAAAGGGGGAAAAGAAAAAAAAAAGTAATGTGGATTTAGAAAGGTTAATGTTTAGTTGTTTGATCAATCTTATATACCTATATGTATTAATCTAAACTGATCTGATGATGAAAATATGTAATATAACCATTGTTAAATTTAAACAATAAAAGAATTGAAAAAAAAAAAAAAAAAAAAGGAACCTAGCCTGTGAGCTTCACAGACTAAGCTACAAGGACCTGCAATATAGCAAATGCTTATGGCTACAAATAAAATCATTCTAGGGAGCCGAGGAGATAGCTTAGTAGAATAAGTGCTTGCCTGGCAAGCACAATCCCTGGGTTCAATCCCTGGTTCTGAAACAAAAGAAAAATCATTCCAATTTTTTTTAAAGTTATTATTAACCTTTGTTTTAACTGCAGTGTTTAAAATCTAAATCTGGGGCCAGCAAGATAGCTGAGCAGACTTAAGTGCCTGCTTAGGCAAGCTTAGACAAGCACAGGGACTGAGATTTGATCCCTGGCACCACCTGCCGTGACAGCCCTGCCCTCAAGGCAAGCTGAGCTGGCCACCAAAAAAAATAAAAATAAAAATAAAAATAAAACGAAATAAAATTGTAACTCTATGAACTGAATGCTATGTTAAATGCTCGAGCATTGTAGAAATATTTGTATAGTACTAGCCTCAGCAATAGATACAATTAAAATACCCTTGCTCTGATGAGAGGAATCAAACACAAAGCACAAAAGAATACAAAATCATAATAATGAAATATCTATTGATCATGGAAAGTGGAGAGTAATATTTTGCAGAAGATAATCACAAAAGGCCTGTCTGTTTAGATGTTATTTTAGTAAGAAAGTAAGCCAGGCACAAAAAAACCACATAAGACAGATGGGTCAATAAATTCAAAGATGAGACAGAAAAGGACTTGGTGTATGGGAAAAAATAGATGGCCACAGGCCTCTCGCAAGCACAGCCTATCCAGCACCAGGCCCCCCACGTGAAACCTCTTCCAGCCCACCACAAGCACAACCAATCCAGCGCCACGCCCACTGGACGAAACCCCCTTCAGTGTGCCGCATGAGACCTCCTTCCCCTGGCCTACAAGTACCTCAGCAGGCCCAGCAGGCCAGATTGAACGACCAACCCACAAGCACACAGTCCTGCACTAAGGGTCGCTGCTATACAGAATAATAAGGACAAGGAGCAAATGCAATCTCAAATCCCAAGCCCACCTATAACAAATACAGGAGACACTACCATATAAGAAAATGGGAATCGTGCAGCTGAAATCTCTGAATTAGTAGCATCTGAAGTAAACAAACAAATGCAGAAATGTATAGAGGAACTCGGATTGGACATAACCTCAGAAGTTAAAAAAAAAGAAATCTTTCAATTACTAGAGACTGAAGTGAAAAAAACACCTGCACAAAAGCATAGAGGGAATCAGATCAGAAATAATCTCCAAAGTAAAAAAAGTCATCTCTAAATTAATAGCATCTGAGGTAGAAAAACATCTACAGAAAGGTAAAGAGGAAATGAGAGCAGAAACAATCTCTGAAGTACAAAAAGAAAGGATAACTATAATAAAAGACTTAAATGAATCTAAAGAAAACACTGATAAAATATTAGAGATTAGAAAAAGGATGAAATCTTTGAATGAGAAATATATGAAAGAAATAGACTGCATGAACAGGTTTAAACAGATATACAGGAAAAGAAAACCTCAATCACAAGCTGGCAACACCATATGAACCAAAGTGAAGATAGTCTTTCTTTCAGATCTTGAAGACAAAGTCACAGCAAGTGAAAAGGTAAGAAAGGGTCTCTTAAAGAGAACCAAGATGCAGGAAAACATAATTCAACATCTGCAAGATGATGCAGAAATGAACAACATGAGATTAATAGGAATCAATGAAAAATAAGTCAGTACAAATGATATAAAAAGAATATGGACAGAAGTAATAGCAAAAAACTTCCCAAATATGAGACAACAATCTGACATTCAAGTAACTGAAGTATACAGAACTCCACATAACATCAACCCAACTGAAAACACACCCAGACATATAATAGTCAAGATCCCAGAAATCCAGCTGAAGAATAATATATACTAAAAGCCACTAGAGAAAAGAAACAGATCACATTTAAAGGAAAACACATCAGAATAATGGCAGATTTCTCTTCACAAACCATGAAGTCAAGAAGAGCATGGAGCAGAGTGCTTCAAGTCCTCCATGAAAACAAATTCCAGCCCACATTGCTATTTCCCACAAAACTCTCAAGTATGAGGGAGAAGTGAAATACTTCCATGACAAAGAACAACAAAAGAATTTCATGATGTCAAAGCCAACCCTACACAGACTACTTAAAAATATTTTTTGTGGGAGACCAAAATGACCCGATTTTTACAAATGAGTCCAGAAAGAATCCACCAAATAGGGCAACCACTTAAACTGAAGAAAAAGGAGTAAACAGTAGTAAGTAAAAGACATGTCAATCAAAAGTCAATATATTTGAATTATAACCATCAATGTAACTGGACTCAATTCTGCAATAAAAAGAAATAAGCTCGCAGAGTGGATAAGAAAGCAAAATCCAACAATATGCTGTATACAAGAAACACACTTAACTCATAAAGAAATTCTTATGCTAGCAGTTAAAAGATGGAAAACAATACTATATTCCCAGCACCTCAAAAAAAAGCAAGGGTAGCAAGCCTGTTTGCAGACAGTCTGAACTTCAAACCAAGACTGATCAAATGAAATAAAAAAGGCCATTACATCCTGTTTAGGGAACAAACTTGAGATGAACTGGTAATACTCATAAATATGTATGTGCCCAACATGGAAGCACCAAGTTATATGAGACAAATCTTAACGGACATGAAAAATATAATATCCAATACCACAAGCTTAACAGGAGTCCTTAATACCCCTTTATCTCAAGAAGATAGGTTAAGCAGACAAAAAATCACCAAAGAAGTAGCAGAACTGAACCAGATCTTGGAATAACTGGACTTAGTGGACATGTACAGATTGTTCTACCCAACCATTTCTGAATACACATTTTTTTCAGCTGCACATGGGACATTTTCTCAAATAGATTACATATTAGTCCATAGATCATGCTTAAGTATATGCAAGAAAACAGAAATTATGCCCTGTATGTTATCTGACCAAAAAGTGGAAATTAATGACAAAAGAAATCACCAGAGGGGCTGGGGAGATAGCTCTGAGGCACATTTGCCTGCTGGGCAAGTGCAAGGTCGTGAGTTTGAACCCTGGTCCCACAAAAAAAAAAAAAAAAAGAAATCACCAGAACCCCAGAAATTCAAGGAAATTAAACAACAACCTTCTCAACAACTGGTGGGTTACAGATGAAATTAAACAAAAAATTAAACAATACAGAAATGTTAATGAAAATTGAAACATGAAGTACCAGAATTTATGGAATGCAATGAAATCAGTTCTTAGAGGGAAACTTATAAACCTGAACTCACACATTAAGAAAACAGAACGAGGAAAAATAAATACTCTTACTAAACACCTAAAACAACTAGAAAAGGAAGAACAACCAAAACCGAAAGCCCAAAGATTGGAGGAAATTATAAAGATAAGAGAAAAAATTAACTGAGTTGAGAGAAAGAAAACAATACAAACAATTAATGAGTCAAAAACCTAGTTCTGTAGCCGGGCGCGGTGGTGCACGCCTGTAATCCCAGCACTTGGGAGGCTGAGGCAGGAGGATCGGTGTGAGTTCGAGACCAGCCTGGGCTACAAAAGTGAGTTCAAGGCCAAGCTGAACTGCACAGCAAGACCCTGTCTCAAAAAGACAAAAAAAAAAAAAAAAAAACCTAGTTCTGTGAAAGACTAAATAAAATTGATAAGCCCCTAGCTAACCTCATCAAAAAGAGAAAAGAAAGGACTCAAATTCAAGGAAAAAGAACAAAAAGGGTGAAATTACTATGGATCCAGCCGAAATTCAGAGGATCATTCATAGCTCCTTTGAGAATCTTTACTCTCACAGAATTGAAGACAGATGAAATGGACAGATTCCTAGAAAGGTACAAACTACTAAAACTGAATCAAGAAGATATAAGAACTCTCAATAACCCAATAACAGTAAATGAAATACAAAACATAATAAGAAGTCTACCAACAAAGAACAGTCCAGGTCCTGATGGATTCACAGCCAAATTCTACAAGAAATTTACAGAAGACATAACCCCAACCTCAAACTCTTCAAGGATATTCAAAAGGAAACAATCCTGCCAAAATTATTCCTAGAGGCAAGTATTACACTGATACCAAAACCAGAGAGATGTAACTAAAAAGGAGAACTACAGGCCAATTTCTCTCATGAACATAGATGCAAAAATCCTCAATAAAATCCTCACAAATAGAATACAGCAAATCATCAAGAAGATTATACCATGACCAGATAGCATTCATCCCAGAGATGTAAGGATGGCTTAATATATGCAAATCTATCAATGTAATACAATATATCAATAGAGCCAAAGCCAAAAACCACATGATCATCTCAATTGATGCAGAAAAGGCTTTTGACAAAGCCCAACACTCATTTATGTTGAAAGTACCACAGAAAATAGGAATAGAGGGCCCAGCAGGATGGCTCAGTGGTCTAAAGCACCTGCTTAGGAAAGCTTAGGCAGCTGCAGGGACCGCAGTTCAATCCCCAGCACCACATACTGCGCCAGCCCTGCCCTCAGGGCAGGCTGAGCCGGCCATAAAAATAAACAAACAAACACACAAAAGTAATGAAACAAGAAAAAAAATTAAATTAAAAAAAATAAAATTCTTTAGAAAATAGGAATAGAAGGCCTCTACCTCAATCTGATAAAAGCCATCTATGACAATCCAATGGCCAACATAATTCTAAATGGGTTAAACCTGAAGTCTTTTACTCTCCAATCTGGTACAAAACAAGAATGTCCCCTTTGCCACTCCTATTCAATATAGTTCTGGAATCATTAGCTGTACCCATTACACAAGAGAGAGAAATAAAAGGCATAAGAATAAGTAAAAAAGAAGTTAAATTATCACTATTGGCAGATGACATGATAACCTATTTGGAAGACCCAAAGAACTCCACCAAGAAGCTACTAGAATTAACACACAAAATCAGCAAACAGGCTACAAAGTCAACACACAAATGTGAGTAGCGTTCTTCTACAGATAACAAACACACTGAGCGAGAAATTAGAGAAACATTATCTTTTATGATAGCACCAAAAAAATGAAATACTTATGAATTAACCTAACCAAAGAAGTAAAAGATCTATTCAATGAAAAGTACAGTACTGGGAACAATGAGATAGCTCAGCAGTCTGAAGCGCCTGCTGAAGCAACCGCAGGGACCAAGGTTTGATCCTTGGGACCACATGGTGTGCCAGCCCCACCCCTAGAACGGGCTGAGCCAGCCATAACATAAACAAAGTATTTTTTAAAAAATAAAAGTACAGTACTCTGAAAAAAAGAGATCACAGAGGATTTCAAAAAATGGAAAGATATTTGCTGCTCCTGGATAGGAAGAAGCAACATTGTGAAGATGGCCATATTCCCCAAATTGTTGAACAGAATTAATGCAATCCCTATCAAAATACCATCAACATACTTCAAAGACCTCGGGATATCAATCCTAAAATTCATTTGGAACCAGAAAAGACCTAGAATAGCAAAGACAATCCCTGGCAGCAAAGACAAGGCAGGAGGCATTAAATGCCTAACCTAAAGTTATACTACAGAGCTACCGTAATAAAATCAGTATATTATTGGCCTAAAAACAGACCTGAGGATCAATGGAATAGATTAGAAACTACAGAAGTAAATACAAACATACTCAGCCACCTTATCTTCAACAAAGGGGCGAAACATGTTTATTGGATGAAAGATAGCCTCTTTAACAAATGATGCTGGAGGGGCCTGGCGGGATGGCTCAGTGGTCTAAAGCGCCTGCATGGGAAGGCTTGAGCGGCTTCAGGGACCGCGGTTCTCTCCCCGGTACCACATGCTGCGCCAGCCCTACCCTCGGGGCGGGCTGAGCCAGCCATAAAAATGAGTGAATAAACAAAGGTTCTGAAACAAGAAAAAAATAAATAAATAAAATTAAAAAAAAAAAAAAATGATGCTGGAAAACCTGGCTTACTATATGCTGAAAACTAAAACTAGAGGCAGGTCTATCAACATGCACTAAAGTCAACATGGATTAAAGATCTAAATATTAAAAGAGAAGCACGAAATGCCCTGAAAGAGAACGTGGGAAGAAATCTTGAAGACATCGGGGTAGGCAAAGAGTTCATGGAGAAAAATCAAAATGCACATGTAACACTTGAAAGAATCAACAACAGGGACTTCCTCCAGGTGAGAAGTTTTTGCACATCAAAAGAAATTACCAACAGTGAAAAGACAAATCCCTGATTTCAAAAAAATTGTGACTAGTAAGTATTCAGACAAAAGTCTTCTATTGAGAGTTTATAAAGAACTAAAAAACATAAGGGGCCCCAAATTCAAAGTCCCAATCCAGAAATGGGGATCTGAGGTGAACACACAGTTCTCAGAGGAAGAAATTCAACAAGCCTATAACTACATGAAGAAATGCTCCATACTGCTAGACATTCATGAAATGCAAATTAAAACAACACTTAGATAATATCTCACTCCAGAAAGAACGGCTATCATAAAGAAATCAACCAACAACAAATGTTGGAGAGGCTGTGGGGAAAAAAGAACACTTCTCCACTGCTGGTGGGAATGCCGACTGGTACAACCATTATGGAAAGCAGTGTGCAGACTCCTTAAAAAACTAGAATTGGAAATCCCATTCAATGGAACTATCCCCCTACTGAGAATTTTCCCAGAAGAACTGAAAACATATCATGATGATATCTGTGCACCAATGTTCACAACAGCACAATTTGTGATAGCCAAATTTTGGAAATAACCAAAATGCCCATCATCTGAAGAATGGTTGAAAAAGATGTGGTATTTTTATACAATGGTATATTACTCAGCTATAAAGCATGATAAGTCTTCATATATAAGTGGATGTATCTTGAACATATACTCATAACTGAAATAAGCCAGACCTACATGTGTAAATACTCTATAGTCTCCCTACTGTAAGAACTCAAAACAAGAAATAAAAATGGAAAGGCATAACATAGCTGAATGGAAATCAAGGACTTAAGCATTAAACAATGAAGTGACTGCAAATAGAAAAGTTAGGAAACATGGCAGGAGCAAACCCATGCACTTATATACATAGGATGAATTAGGTTATAGTCATAACAACTACCAAAATATTTTTCACACTGAGTATACTAATGAGTAACACTAAAATTATGCTTGGAATGCCTGTCATTCTTGTTTTTTAGACGTGTGCTACTTCTAATGTAATTTCAGTTATTGCTATACTCTCTCAAGTAAATGACTGGTTTATAAGAAAACAAAAAAGAGTATTAAATGGAACTAAGACACTATGAAAAATGCTATAGGATTGACAGGCTAAAATTCTGTATATACTTAGATTTCTAAGTGTCTGTGTAAAAATATGTAACTGTTTTTATCACATTGTATAGGGATTTATTATAGTATCAATGATTGATGGAAAATACCAATTCCAAGTGTAAGATGTTTGATAATCAGAAACAGTGATGTTAACCTCAAGTACCTGTGTCACACAGTAATAGTATCACGTAGCTTCTCTTGTGGAGGGTTAAAAATTTTTACAGACCAAAAATTAAAAGAAAAAGAAGGGCTATAAGGATTGCCAATATTTTGGCCCTAGCCCTTCAAGGTCAGTGAGGACTCAGGACATAAGAGAACCTGTGCTGTAACATCCTATAACTCAGTGGTTTCCCAAATTTTCTGCTCAAGATTATGGAACCACAGAGGAAAGGGACTGATGACATATAGTGTGCCTAAGGAGAGTCACCTAGAGAGAAAACATTCTCTCAGGCTTTCACAGAGAGCAAACTGGTCAAGCAATGGACGTGGCTCATCCAAACAGTTGACACTGACAACAGTTTTACAAAGCACTGTACAAGGTTTCAAAGTAAATCCTGAGGGGATTTGACTAGCCTTGGGAGATAGAAAAGTTCCATATTTTGTTATACAGGTCTTGCTTTAACTTTCCCTTAACCATCCAGCAGGAAAGTTTAACCACAAGGCATAAAACGTAAAGCTAGATTAGTACGCTGAGCTGTAAAAGGCTGAAATCAACAGCTTCTAACATTTCCAGTTCTGCCAATAACCCATTGCAATTATGGAATACTGCACTATGTATACAACTACTTTCTCTTAGTTCAATGAGAAAAAAATCTTTTGTACCAACAATGATTTAAAAAATTATCACATCTACATCCCGTGCTCTGGATAACTACTATGAGGACAATAATATGCATTATAGCAATCATTGGGAATGTACTATTAACATGCTTTGAAAATGTCACATTATCATTTCTTATTAAAAGAAAAAAAAAAGAAAAGGAAAAAAAGAGATTTTTTTTCAGTGATCTAAGTACTTGCCTGGCAAGCATAAGGAACTGAGTTCAATCTCCAGTACCACACTTACAGGCCCTGAAATGGCACAGTAGCACATTCCTGTAATCCCAGTATTTATGAAGCTGACACAAGAGGATCACTGAGTTTGAACTGCAAACTATACCAAAATATCAAAGATTTAAAAAAAGAAGAAAAAACCCAAATTATCGTTACTTGCAAATTACATGATCCTCCATATAGAAGATCCAAAAAGAATTCACCAAATGACTAAAAGTAATAATCAGGATCAGTGAGATAGCTCATTGGCATAAATTCCTGACTAGAAAGCACCAGGGCCTAACTCTGATCCCTAGTACAGAAAATAATAACAATAATAATAATCTAATTAAATATAGCAGGATACAAAATCAACATACAAAAATTAGTAATACTGCTGTACATTAATAATGAATCCCCTGCTGGGCGTGGTGGCACACACCTGTAATCCCAGCACTTGGGAGGCTGAGGCAGGAGGATTGATACAAGTTGAAGACCAGCCTGAGCTACAAAAGTGAGTTGAAGGCCAGCCTGAACTGCACAGCAAGACCCTATCTCAAAAAGACAAAAATAAATAAATAAGTGAAAATAATGCATTCCCTAAGAAAGCAATTAGGAAAAATACCATTCACAAGAGCATCAAAATAATTAAATATTTAGGAATTAATCTAACAACGTGAAAGATCTGTACAACCAAAACTACAGAACTCTAGGAAAGGAAATCAAAGAGCGCATCAGAAAATGGAAAGATAAGCCAGGCGTGGTGGCGCACGCCTGTAATCCCAGCACTCTGGAAGCTGAGGCAGGAGGATTGGTGCAAGTTCGAGACCAGCCTGGGCTAGAAAAGTGAGCTCAAGGCCAGCCTGAACTGCATAGCGAGACCCTGTCTCAAAAGGACATTAAAAAAAAAAAAAAAAGAAAATGGAAAGATACTAATATTACCTGCTTCTGGATAGACAAAATCAATCTAGTCAAAACAGCCATATTTCTAAAAAACATACAGATTTAATGCAATCCCAATCAAACTTTCAACAGCAGTCTTCTCAGAACTGGAGAAAAATTTTCCTAAAATTTCTATAGAACTAGAAGATACCCAGAATAGCAAAAACAATACTGGATAACAAGAGTAAAACAGGAGGCATCATAATTGTGGACTTAAAATTATATTACGAAGCTACCATGGTGGTCCCCACCTGTAATCCCAGCAAACAGGAGGTTGATGCAGACTTGTCTAGGCTACAAAGTGAGCTCAAGGCCAGCCTGAACTGCATAGCAAACCCTATGCCAAAAAGACAGATGAAAAAAAAAGAAAGCTACTACGATAACAATAGCATGATACTGACAAAAAGCCAGACATGAGGCTCAGTGGAACAGAACAGAGGATATGGAAATAACCTCAAATACATTTAACTTTGACAAATGGACAAAAAACATACACTGGAGTAATAAGTCTCTTTAACAATGGTGTTGCAAAACCAGCTATCCATGTTCAAAACACTGAACCTAGACCCATATATTACACTGTGCACTAAATTAAAATCAAAAAAGGGTCAAAACTCTAAATATTAGAATGGAAACACTTAACCTGAAGGGAAAGAAAATAGGTAAGACTTGAGGTCATAGGCTTATAGGCAAGGACTTTCTGAACAGAACTCTAATTGCCTGGGAAATAATTCTAAGAATCAGGAAACGAGACCATATCAAAGTAAAAAGTTTCTGCACAGCAAAAGAAACACAGAGTTAAACGATAATGTATAGAATCGGGAAAAAATTTGCCATCTATATCTCAGACAGAAGATTCATATTTGGAACACATGAAGAACTCAAAAACTTAAGATTCCCCAAACTAAAAGACCCAATCAAAACTAGACAAATGAAATAAAGAGACATGACACATAAGTATGATTGGTCTATAAGTACATACAGAAATGTCAACATCTATGACCATTAGAGAAATACAAATTAAAACACCACTGAGATTTTAATCTTATCTCAGAAAGAATGGCCACATCAAGAAATCAAATACACTAAATGCTGCAGAGACTATGGGGAAAGAGAAATTCTTTGATATTGCCATTAGGAAATGTAAGCTAGCATAACCACAGTAGAAACTGGCATAGAAATTATTCAAAATAACTGAAACTAGGAATTACATTTACTCAGATATATTCCTTCTAGGTATCTTCCCAAGAGCTAAGGCAATCATACTACTGTGATGCATGCATACCCTTGTTTATAGCAGAGCAACTCATAAGAGCTAAATCTTAGAAACAGTCTACATTTTATGAACAGATGAATGGATTAAAAAATGTGATGTTTACACACAATGGAGTACTACTCTGCCACAAAGAAAGATAAATGAGTCATTTGTAAGAACATGGATGTACCTGTCAGGCACACAAGCTTAAATATCACATGGTTTCTCTCATATGAAAAACACAAGTTACAAATAAAAATCAAAATGAAAAACAGACAACAAGAAGTACAGAAACAAATCTTCCTGGAAGGGGAAAGGGATGAAAACATCAGAGGCAGGGAAAAAGGATAAAAGAGAAATTACAATATTACATACATATAACAACTTCACACAAGAAATAAAGATTATTCACTATAAACATGTACTGCTAAAAACATTAGTTGTAATTTTTTTTTTTTTTTTTTTATGGCCGGCTCAGCCCACCCCGAGGACAGGGCTGGCGCAGCATGTGGTGCTGGGGATCGAACCGCGGTCCCTGAAGCCACTCAAGCTTTCCCAAGCAGGGGCTTTAGACCGCTGAACCATCCCACTGGGCCCCACATTAGTTGTAATTCTTGATCAACTTAAGGTTCAAAAGCTACCCAGTATAAGGCTGGAAGTATAGCTCAGTGGATTAAGGGCTTGCTTAGTGAAGTGCAGGGGCCAGGGTTTGGTTCCTGGCTCCGCCGGTTGCATCGGCCCGCTCTCCAGCGCACTGTGCCTGCGATGGAGACCGGGCATAGTAGTGCACGCTTGTAATCCTAATACTTGGGAGGTACAGAGAGGAGGATCACTATGAGTCAGCAGTGAGACCCTGTACAAAAAAAAAGAGCTCGACTTCCAGTCCCAAATCCATCTGGCACGTGCGCCCACCGGGTAAGGACCCTGGGCCCGCCTCCCCTTTTTTTTCAACTCCTCCTGCCTGAGCTCCAGTCCCAAATGCATCTGGCATCACATCTGGCAACGTATCTGGCCCGGAAGCATACCAGGACTCCTCACCTCCAGAAGTCCAACTCCAACCACAGTCCCGATCCACGGGGCCTCAAAGCAACCAACAGCCCAAGCTCTGACACCTATCCAGACACTTCTGCAGAGGAACCAACTTCGGGGACCCAAACCAAACTCCCATAGGTGCTAACAGCATAACTTCACCAAAGTGGAGAGATCACTTCCATACAAAATGATAACGACAAGGAGTAAGATGCAATCTCAGGGCCCAAGCCCACCCAAATCAAATACAGGAGACACTACCATGGAAGAAAATGGGAATCATACAAACAAAACCTCTGAATCGGTAGCCTCGGAGGTAGACACACAAGTGCAGAAACATACAGAGCAACTCAGATCAGAGATAACATCTGAAGTACAAAAAGAAATGCATGAAGTGGAAAAACAACTGGAGAAATATACAGAGGAAACCAGAGCAGAAATAATATCTGAAGTTAAGAAAGACATGTCTAAATTAATAGCATCCCAAGTAGGGGAACAACTACAGAAAGGTAGAGAGGAGAACAGAACAAAAATAATCTCTGAACTGGAGAAAGAAATGATAACTATAATGAGAGACGTCATTACTACAAAAGAAGACATCAATAAGAAATTAGAGAACAATAGAAAAATTATGGATTCCCTAATGGAGCAATATAGGAAAGAAATAGATCACATGAAACAGTACCAAAGAGATATACAAAAAAATAAAATCTCAACCACAAGTTGGCAAAACTGTATGAATAAAAGTGAAGATAGAGTTTCAGATCTTGAAGACACAGTCACAGCCAGTGAAAAAGTAAGAAAGGATATCTTAAAAACAACCAGGATGCAGGAAAAAATAATTCAACATCTTCAAGATGATGCAAAAATGAACAATGTGAGATTAATAGGAATCAATGAGAAAGAAGGAGTCAATACAAAAGATATAAAAAGAATATGGGCAGAAGTAATAGGAGAAAACTTCCCAAATATGAGAAAGCAATTGGACATTCAGGTAACTGAAGCATACAGAACTCCAAATAACATCAACTCCACTAAAAACACGCCAGACATATAATAGTCAAGGTACCAGAAATCCAACAAAAGAATAATATACTAAAAGTTGCTAGAGAGATGAAACAGATCACATTTAAAGGAAAAACCATCAGAATAACAGTGGATTTCTCTTCACAAACCATGAAGTCAAGAAGAGCATGGAGCAGAGTGCTTCAAGTACTCCATGAAAACAAATTTCAGCCCAGACTACTATACCTGGCAAAATTCTTCTTCAAGTACAAGGGAGAAGTGAGATATTTCCACGACAAGAAGCAACTAAGGAATTTCATGACGTCAAAGCCAACACTACACAGTATTCTAACAAATATTTTAGAGAGGGACCAAAACTACCTGAATTCACCAAATGAGAACAGAAAGATCCCACCAAATACAGTAACCAACTAAACATAGGAGGAAAAAGTGGTTAAAAAAAAAAAAAGAAGCAAATAAAAGTCATGTCAATCATAAATCAACACATTTCAGTTATAACCATCAATTTAAATGGACTCAATTCTCCAATTAAAAGAAGTAGACTTGCAGAGTGGATAAGGAAACAAAGCCTGACAATACACTGTATACAAGAAACACACTTAACTCATAAAGAAACTCACAGGCTTAAAGTTAAAGGTTGGAAAACAATCCTACATGCTTCAGCACCTCAAAAAAAAGCAGGGGTAGGGCAAGTGCAAGGTCGTGAGTTTGAACCCCAGTCCCACACACACAAAAAAAAGCAGGGGTAGCAATCCTGTTTGCAGACAGTCTAAACTTCAAACCAAGATGGATGAAATGAAATAAAGAAGGTCACTGCCTATTGGTCAGGGGAAAAATTCATGATGAAGAAGTAACACTCATAAATATGTATGCACCCAACACAGGAGTAGCAAGTTATATAAAACAAACCTTAATGGACATGAAAAATCTCATATCCAATACCACAATCTTTTTTTTTTTTTTTGTCTTTTTGAGACAGGGTCTCGCTATGCAGTTGAGGCTGTCCTTGAGCGCACTTTTGTAGCCCAGGCTGGTCTTGAACTCGCACCAATCCTCCTGCCTCAGCCTCCTGAGTGCTGGGATTACAGACGTGAGCCACCACACCGGCTACAATACCACAATCTTGACAGGAGACATCAACACCCCCTTATCCGAAAAACATAGGAGAAGCAGACAAAAAAATTAGCAAAGAAGTAGAAGAACTGAACCAGAACTTGGAACAACTGGACTTAGTGGACATACACAGAGTGTTCCACCCAGACACTTCGAAATACCTATTCTTTTTCAGCTGCACATGGGACATTTTCCCAAACAGATCACATATCAGTCCACAGATCATGCTTAAGTAGATGCAAGAAAACAGAAATTATCCCATGATATTATCTTACCACAGTGCAATCAAACTAGAGATAAATGACAAAAGAAATCATAGGAACTCCAGGATTACGTGAAATTAAACAACTCTCTTCTCAACACCCAGTGGGTTACAGATGAAATTAAACAAGAAATTAAGCAGTATCTACAATTTAATGAAAATTCAAACACAACCTACTGGAATTTGTGGTATGCAATGAAAGCAGCTCTTAGAGGGAAATTTATAGCTCTAAACTCACACATTAAGAAAACAGAACGGGAACAAATAAACAATCTTAGGCAGTCCCTAAACCAACTAGAAATAGAAGAGCAAACGAAATTGAAAGCCCAAAGACAGGAGGAAATTATAAAGATTAGAGCAGAAATTAACTCAATTGACACAAACAAAACAATACAAAGAAGCTGGGCATGGTGGCTCATGCCTGTAATCCCAGCACTCGGGAGGCTAAGGCAGGAGGATCAGTGTGAGTTTGAGACCAGCCTGGGCTACAAAAGTGAGCTCAAAGCCTGCCTGAACTGCATAGCGAGACCCTGTCTCAAAAAGACAAAAAAAAAAAAAAAACAAGAATTAGTGAATCCAAAAGCTCGTTCTTTGAAAGATTAAATAAGATTGATAAGCCCATAGCTAACCTCATAAAAACAGGAAAGAAAGGAATCAAATTCAAGCAATAACGAATGAAAAGGGTGAAATTACTGCAGACTCAGCAGAGATACAGAGGATCATAAATAGTTACTTTGAGAATCCTTACTCTCACAAAATTGAAGCCACAGATGAAATGGACAGATTCCTAGAAAAGTACAAATTACAAAAACTGAATCAAGAAGATATTAGAATTCTCAACAACCCAATAACAGCCAATGAAATACAAAATGTAATAAAAAGCCTACCAACGAAGAAAAGTCCGGGACCTGATGGATTCACCTCTGATTTCTACAAAAAATCTAAAGAAGATATAACCCCAATACTCCTCAAACTCTTCAGTGAAATAGGAAAGGAAACAATGCTTCCAAAATCATTCCTAGAGGCAAGTATTACACTAATACCAAAACCAGAAAAAAGATGTAACTAAAAAACAAAGCTACAGACCAATTTTTCTCATGAACATAGATGCAAAAATTCTCAATAAAATCCTAGCCACTAGAATACAACAAATCATCAAGAATATTATAAACCACAACCAGGTAGGATCCATTCCAGGGACACAAGGATGGTTCATTATACACAAATCTATAAATGCAATACACTACATCATTAGAGCCAAGACCAAAAATTACATGATCATCTCAATTGATGCTGAAAAGGCCTTCGACAAAGTCCAACACTCATTCATGTTCAAAGTCCTACAGAAAATTGGAATAGAGGGCCTCTACCTCAACCTGATAAAAGCCATCTATGACAATCCAATAGCTAGCATAATTCTAAATGAGGAAAAACTGGTCTTTTACTCTCAAATCTGGTACAAGGCAAGGATGTCCCCTATCGCCACTACTATTCAATATAGTTCTGAAATTATTAGCTACAGTCATTGGACAAGAAGGAGAAATAAAAGGAATAAGAATAGGTAAAGAAGAAGTAAAACTCACTATTTGCCAATGACATGATAATCTACTTAACAGACCCAAAGAACTCCACCAAAAAGCTACTGGAATTAATACACAAATTCAGTAGCATAGCAGGTTACAAAGTCAACACACAAAAGTCAGTGGCATTCCTCTACACAGATAACAAACACACTGAGAGACAAATTAGAGAAACAGTACCTTTTATGATAGCACCGAAGAAAATGAAATACTTAGGAATCAATCTAACTAAGGAAGTAAAAGACCTTTTCAATCAAAACTATAGTACTCTGAAAAAAGAGATCATAGAAGATCTCAGAAAATGGAAAAATATTCTCTGCTTCTGGGTAGGAAGAACCAACATTGTGAAGATGGCCATACTCCCTAAATTGTTATATAGATTTAATGTAATTCCTATCAAAATACCATCAACATAATTCACAGACCTGGAGAAATCACTGCTAAAATTTATTTGGAACCAAAAAGACCCAGAATTACAAAGACAATTCTGGGCAACAAAGGTAAGGCAGGAGGCATTACAATTCCTGATCTAAAGTTATACTACAAAGCTACAGTAATAAAATCAGCATGGTATTGGCAAGAAAATAGACCTGAGGATCAGTGGAATAGATTAGAAGATACAGAAGCAAATACAAAAACACTCAGACACTTTATCTGTGATCAATACTTACTGCAATCATGCTTACTGGAAGAAAGATAGCCTCTTCAACCAATGGTGCTTGAAAAATTGGCTCTCTACATGCCAAAAACTAAAACTTGACCCTAGTCTATCACCATGTACTAAACTAAAGTGGAAATGGATTAAAGATCTAAATATTAAAAGAGAAACATTAAATCTCCTGGAAGAGAAAGTGGGAGAAAATCTTAAGACATTGAGGTAGGGAAAAAATTCATGGACAAAAATCAAAATGCATGTTTAACACTTGAAAGTATCAATAAATGGGACCTTCTCCAGGTAAGAAGTTTTTGGACATCAAAAGAAATTATCAACAGAGTGAAAAGACAACCTACAAATGCCAAAAATATTTTAACTAATAAGAACTCAGACAAAGTTCTATCTAGAATCTATAAAGAACTGAAAACCATTAGGGTCCCAAAATTCAAAGATCCAATCCAAAAATGGGCATCTGAGATGAACACACACTTCTCAGAGAAAGAAATTCAGCAAGCCTATAAATGCATGACGAAATGCTCCACATCGCTAGCCATCCGTGAAATGCAAATTAAAACAACACTTAGATACCACCTCACCCCAGAAAGAATGGCCATCATAAAGAAATCAACTAGCAACAAATGCTGGAGAGGCTGTGGAGAAAAAGGAACACTTCTCCACTGCTGGTGGGAATGCAGTACCATACGCCATGCTGGCCACTGGCATGATAGCATATGCCTACAATTCCAGTACTGGTGAGGCTGAGACAGAAGAATCACTACAAATCTGGCGCAACCATTATGGAAAGTGGTGTGAGGCTCCTTAAAAAACTAGAACTGGAAATCCCATTCAACCCAGCTATCTATCCCCCTCCTGGGAATTTTCCAAGAAGAACTGAAAACATCATACTATAGCGATATCTGTGCACCTATGTTTATAGCAGCACAATTTGTGACAGCCAAATCTTGGAAACAACCAAAATACTCATCATTTGAAAAATGGTTGAAAAAGATGTAGTATTTTTATTCAATGGAATATTACTCAGCTATACAGAATGATAAACTGGAAGACTTCATATATAAATGGATATATATTGAGCATATACTCATAAGTGAAATAAACCAGGCCCACATTTGTAAATACCATATAGTCTCCCTAGTATAAGAAATCTAAAGAAGAAATAAAAATGGAAAGGCATAACACAGCTGAATGGAAATCAAAGATTTTTGAAGCAGCACTAAAACTATGCTTGAAATGCATGTCATTCAGGACTTCCAGATGTGTGCTGCTTCTATTGTAAACTCAGTTACTGCTACACTCTCTCTCAAGTAAATGATTGGTTACAAAAAGATTTTAAAAAGGGTATTAATTGAGAATAAGAGACTAGGCGAAATACCATAGGCTTGACAGGCTACAATTTTGTACATCCTTAGATTTCTAAATGTCTGTGTAAAAATGTGTAACTGCTTTTATAACAATCTGTAGTTTTATCAGAATATCAATGATTGAAGGAAAATACCAATGTCAAGCTAAGTCTAAGATGTATGATATTTAGAAAGGCAGTGAGGTTGAGCTCAATTACCTGTATTATGAAGTAATTGTATCATGAAGCTTTTCTGCTGGTGGGTTGAGAATGTAAGTTAACAGACCAAAAATTGGAGAAAAAGAAGGGCTATGAGGATAGCCATCATTTTGGCTCTAGCCCCTCAAGGTCAGTGAGGACTCAGGACATAAGAGAACCTGTGCTGTAATATCCCATAACTCAGGCGTTTCCCAAATTTTCTGGTGAAGGAGTTTATGGGACCTCAGAGGAAAGGGATAAGTGAAGTATAGTGTGCCTAGGGAGAGTCACTTTGAGAGAAAACGTTCTCTCAGGCTTTCACAGAAAGCAAATTGGTCAAGCATTGGCCGTGACTTCATCCCGATGGCTGACACTGACAACAGTTCTACAAAGCACTGCATATAGTTCCAAAGTTAATGTTGAGATTTGACCCTGGAAAGTACAAATGATGAAAGTTTTGTTAGACAGGTCTTGCTTTGGCTTGCATTTGATCACCCAACAGAAAAGCTTAATTACAAGGCATAAAGCACAGAGCTAGATTAGTATGATAAGCTGTAAGAGGCTTAAATAAGCAGCCTTCAACATTGCCAGATTCACCGGGGAACCCACTGCAATTATGAAACTTTGGACTATATATACAACTACTTCCTCCTAGATCAAAGAGAAGAAAACTTTTTCTTCTTCTTTTTTTTCCTTTCTTCCTTTCTTTCTTTTTTCCTTCAGAACCAATATTGATTAGAAAATTTGTCATGTCTGCACCCTGTGCTCTGTATAACATTTGTGAAGACAACAATATGCAGTGTCTCAACCACTGCAAATGTGCTACTAACATGTTTTGAAACTCTCATATTATCTCTTATTAAAAGCAATATAAATTCAATAAATAAATAAAAATAAATAGAATCACAAAAAAAGGGAAAGAAAAATACAAAAAAAAAAAAAAAAAAAATCTACCCAGTATAGTATAACAATCCCTTACAGAAAGCAGTGTCGTATTCAGTAAATATGAATATCCTTTGAACAAGTATGTTCAAATAACTTTTAGAAAATATTTCAACTACAGCACTGGTGTTCAATTTTAAGAGCTACATGTTAAAAAGAACATATAGTAGTATAATTTTCTATTTCCCTTTCTCTCTTATCTGTCAATTATATGCTTTCAAATAATTCATTTGGGGCTGGGGAGATAGTGTTGCAGTTTAAGCACCTGCCTGCCAAGTGCAAGGACCCACATCTGATCTCCAGTATCATATACCATGCTGGCCACTGACATGATAGCATATGCCTACAGTTCCAGTACTGGTGAGGCTGAGACAGAAGAATCACTACAAATCTGAGCTGCATAGTGAGACCCTAGACCAAATAAGTAAATAAATAAGTATACTTTTAAAAATAATAATTTAGGGGCCTGGCAGGATGGCTCAGTGGTCTAAAGCGCCTGCTTAGGAAAGCTTACGCGGCTGCAGGGACTGCAGTTCGATCCCTGGCACCAGATGCTGCGCCAGCCCTGCCCTCAGGGCAGGCTGAGCCGGCCATAAAAATAAGTAACTAAACAAACAAAAGTTCTGAAACAAGAAAAAATAAATAAATAAAATAAAAAATAATTTATCTGAACTAAGGATATAGCTTTAATTAATTAAATTATTTCCATATATGCTGCAGTATCTATTACTGGGTAATAAGCAAAATAGAAAACTGATCCCATTATGTAAATACATCTCTCATACTAGCATTTTTTGTTTAGTAAATGCTAAATAAAAAGACAAGAAATTTAGAAATGTTTAATATGAAAATATATATTTAAGACAGAATTTCAGAGGGAAAAAAAAAATCACAGGTTTTTTTTTTTTTTTTTTTTTTGTCTTTTTGAGACAGAGTCTCGCTCTGCAGTTCAGGCTGGCCTTGAGCTCACTTTTGTAGCCCACACTGGTCTTGAACTTGCACTGATCCTCCTGGCTCAGCCTCCCAAGTTCTGGGATTACAGGCGTGCACCGACACATCTGCATACAGTGATTATTAATAGTCAAATTTGCTTCAAGAAATTTTTAACTGTTTAAAATTTTCTCTTTGCGAAACAAGAAATACTGAGAAAACAAACCAAATGTGTATCTGAAAACTACAGAACTTGCCTACAGTTATGCAAGCAATTAAAATAAAATAACTAAAACCGCAGCATTAATCACATTGCAAAATGTGCGTGTTCTATCCAGCCAAGCTGGTTCCACCCACTCCATTAGTAAAAGAGTTGACAGGGGAACTAATGAGCCCAGCTGTCGGGACTTGATTGTTTGTTTTTTAATTTCACCCACTTGCTCAAAACTAATTTTTATTTTATACTAACATCTTTTGTTAGGCAAAAGGGGAATCAAATCTTCTGAAATAAGAATAAATTCTAAAAATGGCTAAGAGCAGCTTCATTTGTTCTAATGTACATCTGGGATATTCTGTTTTTCATACCTGACAGATTCATCATGAGTCTTAAAGTTTAAAGTATCCAAATGTTTTTCTAGAGCTGCGAAACAAATCATGTTAAGGGAACAGAAAATAAGAAAGAAGGGAAAGATCTGTTTTGTCTAGATACCTTGTTAAGCAAATGGGTAACATAAACTTCAGTCCCTAACTCTGGTATGTGGAAAATATGGTTCATTACTAAAGCAGAAATAAAGTAAACCTTAGTTATAAAAGTCAACATTTTAAAAGAAATGTGTTGTCTGGAAAAAAGCAAAATTATTAGAAAACCTTTAGACTGAAAATACTCCCAAATTTTGTGATGAGTGTAGAAGAAAAAAAAAAAAAAAAAAAAAAAAAAACCTGAGTCCAGAGAAAATACAATCCAAAATGTGATATAAAGAATAGATAAAATAATAAAAGTGACAAAATTATTATTTATGAAAAACCAATTTGCCAGGTGTTATGTGTGCACACCTGTAATCCCATCAACCAGGAGGCTGAAGCAGAGAGATCATACGTTTGAGGCCAGGCTAAGGCCAGGGGGAATCTTCTGTTCGAGATCATAACAAGATCCTGTTTCAAAAAATAAAATACCAGTTAACTATGCAAAGCAAGACACTAGTTAAACACAGATATACTTTATATTTGTCTTCAGTTTTAACTGGCTATATTTAGTAATGTTCGTTTTGCTGATAACAGCTTCAATAGAATGAGAAACAAAAACAAGTTAGAAACAAAAAATCAGGAGAAATATTTGCATTAAATTCAATAGCAATTTGTTTAATTTTTAATGTTCAATTGTAGGTCTTAATTAGGAAAGAATGTAAGTCTGATTCCATGCAACAACCACCACTGTGATGGAAATCTCTAACGAATGTAAGTAGAAGTCCTATATCTAGTAAGAATATGTGATTTGCCTACGAGATAGCTCAGTGGTCTAAAGCACCTGCTTAGTCAAGCTTACATAAGTACAGGGACCAAGGTTCAATTCCCAGCACCATATGCCCTGCTAGCCCCGCCCCCAGGGCAGGCTGAGCCAGCCAACAATAACAACAAAAATGTGATTTAACACAAATTGTCAAAAATAAACTATAGCACAACAGGGTTGGTCAGGTAGTTCAGCACACTGAAGTGCCTTCTTAGGCAGGCTCAGTGACCTGGGTGTGCCTAGCCAGCCCCACCTCTGGGGCATGCCAAGAGGAACTGAGACTGGATGTGGAAGTGTGTGTGTGTAATCCCAGGCTTGGGAGGCTGAAAACAGGAGGTCAATGAATCTGATCTGTGTAGTGAGATCCTGTACTAAATATTTTTTTAAAAAGCTATAGTACAACAAAAGAGTTATAGAGTCCACCTGAATTTAGCCAAGTTAAAGATCCTGGTATAAAATTCAGACAAGTATTAGTAGCTAACATGTATAGAATTTTAGGACTTTTTAGCTCAAATAGAGTTAAAATTTGAAGACAAGCCTGCTAAAACAATATTAAAATACTTGTTCTACTCACACTAGGGAATTTTATTCAATATAATCCCTATCTATATCACACATCCAGTACTACCTAAAACAAGCGAACTGCTCTGCAAGTGAACTTGCTTTTCCTCCAGAGTGAATCCCTCTTCCATCAACAATTCTACTTTATAGAATATGGTGCTAGGCTTAAAAGTTTCAGCATCCTTTGTCTCTCCTTTCACCTCAAAAACTACAGTCACAATGTCCTAAAATACCTTTTACACTCATTATAAAGACTTAGTTTACACATTACCATTAGTACTCACTTGCACTCTAACCACGTTCCAGCCTCTAGGTTCAGTGCACCTTAGAAACTCAAGCCACATTAAAGCTTTAAAATATAGATCACATCACACCATATCTCAAAATGTGAAAGGGATTCCTACCAAATACAGAATAAAAGTTCATGCTCATTGGCTCCTAATTCAAACTCTTTCTCGTATTGCATTGCTCTGTTTCTCCAGCATTTTCCATTCTGGCTTCTACTTCACTGGAGAGGTACCATTCCCTACAACCAAAAACAACTAACCAATATTTCTTAGACCAGACCTACAGTTTAAATTTACATTAGTGTCTATCGTTAATACATTCGTTTACTTAAAATAACATTCCCCTTGTTCAATCCATCCACTTATCAAGTGTACAGTTTAAGCATCATCTCTTTCATGATGCCCTGTTCCCCACCTGTGTATAAATCTACCTTCATTGAACAGCCACAGCACCTTGTGAATTTATGAATACCTCACACTTTCTAAAATGGTTCTGCAGGGGCTGATGGGATGGCTCAGTGGTCTTAAGCACCTGCTTAGTAATGTTTAGGCAGCAGCAGGGACCACAGTTCAATCTTCAGCACCAACTGCTACTCCAGCCTCGCCCCCAGGGCAGGCTGAGCCAGCCATAATTAACACACACACACACACACACACACACACACACACACACACACAAAAATGGTTCTGCATTTAGCAATCTTAGCTCTCTTATTAGATTTCTAAAGAGGAAATTCGTTAAGGAAACTACCTGCTGAACTCCCGTACCCATATATATGCCTGCTTGAACATACTTATCATGCTGATAAGGAATACAAAGTCGGTAAAATAGCATAATGACAACCTTTTTCTCTTTTTATAGTGGTACAAGGGATTGAATTCAGGACCTTGTACTTGTCAGGCAAGCATGCAACCTATCTAGAAGGGAATATGTTAACTTAGACCTAGACTATGATCTAAGAATCAATAGTAAAAAGTAATAGGATTCTCTTAAGTTACTAAATAATGTCAAAGGAAAAAATATCAAATCTATGTACTTCTGTAACACTAAACTGAAATACCAAGCATATTGTTTGTTTTAAATACATATTAGCAACTTTATTTTCTAAATGAAAAATGAAAAGAGAGTTGTTGACAGCATATTGAATTAAAAATATGAATCTTCCCTTACTTCTACTGAGCTTTGGAAATCTGTTTTTCAGTTTCTTCTTTAATGGATTAAGGTCAGGCATTATTTCTGGTACAGCTACATAAAAATCTGCATGAATTTCATCATCTAAAATCTGAAAATCAAGAAAAAAGAAGATAATCTTAGATTCCATGCAAACCTTTATCTAAAAATACATAATTTCTACTATGACTCAGAAAAGAAATACTAAGCATAATTCTTTTCTTTAAACACAAGGATCATATGAAGATATTTATCAGTTATGAATACCATCAGAAATAAAAGATTTTTAAAAAGATTATTTTATTTTAAAAATAGCCACATCTTGACTATGTTTACTAAAATTACTTTAAAAATTTCAATTCTTCTGTAGGTCTGTTGTAAAAAAAAAACAATGTTGCAAGTTAGAACATAGTATCGATATCCACACAAGTAACCTCACAAAACTGAAGAAACAAACTGAAAGTTCTACAATAAACTACATATAAAATTAATGACCATTGGTTGCCAAATTATTCACCATTAGCATAAGAACTGTTTCTGTAATTATTTTTGCAAAAAAAAAAATTACCAACTATTTTACCACCAGTAACAAAAAAGATAAGGATGGTGGTCAAAGACAAGTTCTGTTTTAGGTTTTGGTTTCTTTCACTTATTTAGTACAGAGTCATAGGGTCTCACTACATAGATCAGACTCGTAATGTTTTTTGGGTTTTTTTTTTTTTTTTTTTTTTTCCTGTTTTCAGCCTCCCAAGTGCTGGGATTACAGGTGTGCATCACCATCCCCAGTCTCAGTTGCCATCTCAGTGCACCCCTGGGGTGGAGCTGGTATGACAGGCCAGGAATCAAATCCGGGCTGCTGTGCTCTGCCTAGGCAGGTACTTTAAACCACTGAGCTATCTGGCTGGCCCTTGTTCTAGTTTATACTAACCATACTGTTCTTCCATTCTCAGAATAAAGAATTAATAATCACACTGGGCATGGTGACACACGCCTGTCATCCCAGCACTTGGGAGGCTGAGACAAGAGGATTACTGTGAGTTCAAGACCAGCCTGGGCTACAAAAGTGAGCTTAAGGCCAGCCTGAACAGCACAGTGAAACCCTTTGTTTAAAGAATGTTTATACAGGCGAACATTCACATACTCATTATATTCCACCTAAAAGTTCAGTTGATTATAAAATGAAACAATTTCTTGGGACGATACTGCCTGAGTAACAAGTATTTCACATGAACGATTTTTTTCATGGAAAATCTTATCAAAATATGTCACCCAGGGCCTGGTGGGATGGCTCAGTGGTCTAAAGCACCTGCTTGGGAAAGCTTGGGCGGCTTCAGGGACTGCGGTTCAATCCCCGGCACCACATGCTGCGCCAGCCCTGCCCTCAGGGTGGCCTGAGCCAGCCATGAAAATGAGTGAATAAACAAACAAAGGTTCCGAAACAAGACAAATAAATAAATAAATAAAATTTAAAAAAATAAAAAAAATGTCACCCAAAGTCTTGGTTGAGAGTTGCATAAAGAATCCAAAAAATTTGAACTCTAGCTAATTCTCAAACTTTATCTCCTTGCTATTAATTTTATTTATTTATTTGTTTGTTTGTTTGTTTGTTTATTTATTTGGTAGTGCTGAGGATTGAAGCTAGGAACTTCACACTGAGCTACATCCATTTCTTCCTTTTAAAATTCATTCATTGATTCATTTTATGATTGAGCCTTGCTGTTCAATATTTTATAGGGCTGAGTTTATGCAATCTTCTGAACAACCCTATCAGACAGATCCTATCAGTGACCACACACTATAGGTAAGGATGGAGGGCCCAATGAGGACAAGTCAGCCTGTACGCCCCTGTAAAGCAGTCAGAACTCAACCACAGGTGATGTGGTTCTAGAGATAAGAAAGCAAAGGCAAATTTTTAAACATCAAAGAACTATATGTGGGCCCGGTGGGATGGCTCAGTGGTCTAAAGCGCCTGCTTGGGGAAGCTTGGGCAGCTTCAGGGACTGCGGTTCGATCCCCGGCACCACATGCTGCGCCAGCCTTGACCTCGGGGCGGGCTGAGCCGGCCATAAAAATGAGTGAATAAACAAAGAAAGGTTCTGAAACAAGAATAAAAATAATAAATAAAATAAAAATTTTTTTAAAAAAAGATGTTAAAAAAAAAAGAACTATAGTGATATTTCTAATCAAAGATCTTCTAAAATTAATTCTATGATATGTTCCTCTAAATTAAATTAAATTTTAAATTATGTTTGAAAGTCATTTTATAATTAACCTTAAGTTCACACCTTGGAATAATACAAATCTATGTATGGAAATCATAATCTCAGAGACAAGTAAAAACATGAAATTATTTTTGAATCACTAAGAACCATGCTTGATGTTTCAAACTAAAATGAATAAATAAGGTCTTACCTAAGAAACAACTGAAAGGTTACTAACTGTATCCTACATTACACTTTAAAAGAGCTCAGTAAAATAGAAGACTAATTTAGAAACAAAACATGGCAGCCAGTGGTACTAAGTGGTATAGTGCTTGCCTAATGTGTATGAGGCCCCTCTAAATACCAAACATTCGGGGGAAGAAAGGCAAGAAAGCAAGGAAGAAAGAGGAGAAGGAAACAGATGGAAAGTAGTGGGAAATTTAATAATAGTTGTCTGACTCTGGAGACCAACATTTGGTCCCAAGCATTTGCAGCATAAATTAAAAAACATTAGGGCTGGGCAGATAGCTCCATAGCACAAGTGCCTGCCTGGCAAGTGCAACATCCTGAGTTCGAACCCCAGTCATGCCAAAAAAAAAAAAAAAAAAAAAAGTAACTGATTAAAACTTAAAATATAAAACTGATTATAAAAAAATAATAATAAATATAAAATAAAATTGATTATAAGCTGCTGCTGTGGCTGCAGCTGCACTTCCCGCCAGTCCTCCATGTCGTTGCTGCCGCCATGCCCAGAGGGCTCCTTCTCAGCCACAAGGCTCCCAACTTCAAGGCCAGCACCACCATCAGCTGCATCCATTTCCACGACTTTCTGGGAGACTCATGAGGCATCCTCTTCTCCCACCCATGGGACTTTACCCCCGTGTATACCACAGAGCTTGGCAGAGCAGCAAAGCTGGCACTGGAGTTTGCCAAGAAGAATGTTAAGTTGATTGCTCTTTCAGTGGACAGTATTGAAGACCATTTTGCCTGGAGCAAGGATATAAATGCTTACAATAGTGATGAGCCCACAGAAAAGTTACATTTTCGCATTACTGATGATAAGAATCTGGACCTGGTCATCCTCTGGGAATGCTGGATCCAGCAGAAAAGGACAAAAACAGCATGCCTGTGATGGCCCATGTGGTATTTGTTTTTGGTCCTGACAAGAAACTAAAGCTGTCCATCTTCTATCTGGCTACCATTGGCAGAAAGTTGGATGAGATTTTCAAAGTAGTTACCTCTCTCCAGCTGACAGCAGAAAAAAAGGGTCGCTATCCCCACTGATTGGAAGAATAGAGATAGTGTGATGGTCCTTCCAACCATCCCTGAAGAAGAAGCCAAAAAACTTTTCCCTAACGGAGTCTTCACCAAAGAACTCCCATCTGGCAAGAAATACCTCCACTATACTCCCCAGCCTTAGATTGGAGAAACTGAAGCTGTAGCTACTCCAAAGGTTGCCATGCCAGCTGCCCAGTTGTGCTTTCCTGTAGCAGTTCCACAAGAATATCCTGGGGTGCTAACTGCCAGGCCTTTAGGTTGCTGTACTACTGGCTTATTAAATGGAAGGAAACAGCACTAAAATTTTCTCGCGATTCTTTACTATGTGCCTTCACCAGCACTCTGTCTTAGCCACACATCTCAGCACTGCTGCCAACTGGTTCTTCTTGAAATTTATTCTGTATTTGGAGCTCAGATCTTGTTAGGTCTCTGCAGGGCTTATGATCAACAAGGTAAAATTTGTTGGTGGTTGAGGAAGTTTACCTTTCTCTGTCACAGAATGACTATCAATTTTTATAGTTATCTTCATCAGATCCTCTCTTCTGTTCCCATTTTGAACAGCAACAGAACTGGAAACTCACCTTCCTCTGTAAATATCTAAATACGTAGCCTCAGAACTGAGATATTATTTAATATTCAGTCTTTTAATCACAGCTGGAGAGGAGAACTTCTCAATTCTGTATCTTTCTGGTAGATAACTAAAGTTGAGGGTATATTTTACCATAAATTTTGGGGGAAGTAAATTTCTGTGAAAGAGGGAAACCTACAAAAAAGGCTTCCTTTCCTGCTGGGAAGTTGCACTTGAAGGCATGAGCATGGATGACTTGTGCCTTTCATCAAGTATTGCCATATGTCAGCCTGCTCTGAGGATGCACGCATGGGAGACCACACCTCGTGAAAAGAAAGAGGATGACTAAAAATGAGTTACAGTACTATTCTACAGTGGGTTGCTGTTTTCTGGATTTTGCTCTTAAGGCATTGGTAAATAAAATCTTTGAAACTGGAAAAAAATAAAATAAAATTGACGTTATACCAGAAAAAAGAAAATGGGTTGTATGTTCTTGGTGTTAAATTATAATCTCTTTTTACTGTCCAAAAGAGGATTTTTCCTTTTCAAAAGAGGATTCTCCTTAAAAATTTAAAATCTTCAGCAAATTACAAGTATTACTGGACTTGGAAAAATGAAGCACAAGCACATGGGCACACCTCCAATTTTGAGGTGGGCTTGGGCCACACAGTGAGTTCAAGGCCAGCCAAGCACACATAGCAAGATACTGTCTGAAAACTAAATTAAAGCAAAACAAACTACAGGCACCGCTGCATATCACAAAGACCAAACTTTAGACTTTCCTGAAAGAAAATCTGGGTATGGTACAAAGGGTTACAGTTTCAAGTCCTCCTCCCCCTCAAAAATCCATAATCACAATGATTGTATTTTGAAGAGGCACTTTTAGAGAATGTTAAAAAAAAAAAAAGCCTTTTCTGTTTTCAGAAGTAGCTATGTGCCTCTTCTTTCCACCTCTAAAAGACAAAAACGACAACCAAAGAGTACTATCATTTCCAAAAGGGCTCCATGGGCTTTTTGTGATTTTTCTAAAGGCAGGATATATAATCATCTGGCAGTTACCAAATGCTGAGCCTGTCCCATTCTAAACTGACTGAGGAGTAAAAGTTAAAGAGGAACCAAAAGCACTCTATTGCAGAGGTTAGATAGTATGTTTGTGATCTAAGTGAATCATACTTTAACTCCAAGGAAACAAAACAAGTATTTGATCTTTTAAGATATGAATAGATATATCTAGTGTGCTTACCTTTTAGATTTCTTTTAAATTTCACATTCAAAACTTGAGTCATATTGCCCTTTCCTGCCTACCCACAAAATTCTAAGACATTAAGAGAGCAAAACAAATGATAAAATTTAAAAATCATAACATAGGGCCAGGGATAGTTTGGCAATCTAAGCACCTGCCTGGTAAGTGCAAGGACCTAGGTTCAATCGCTGCTACTGAATGCTGTGTGGGCCCTGCACCATACATATGGGCTGCTGAAACCAGGTGTGGTGGTACACACCTGCAATCCCAGTGCCCAGGAGGCTGAGATAGGAAGATCACTGAGTCTGAGCTGCATAGCAAGACTTTGTACCAAATAAATAAATACATCTTTAAAAAATCATCACAAATCAAAAATAATCAACAGCAAACTCATGTATGTGCTACTGAAGTGAGCACAATGTGGACTGTTTTACAGCTCTTACTTATCTCAATTTATAAACAAAAAGAAGAATGAAAATGTTCCCTATTCTGTGAAGATCTACTAGACAGGAGTCTCATAACTATATTCACCATATCACTGGACCACAGCAAAGGACACAGAAGAAACTCTATAATTAGTGAACACAAAAATACTACCTACCTTCTGGATCAGATCAGCTCCTCCTGCAAAAGCAGCTCCTTCTCCTTGTGCTAGCTCAATATCTGATGGATTCTACCAAAACAAATTTGAGTATCACTCTTTAAACAAACTCAGTACATTTTAAAGAATTTTGTCAGGGGCCTGGCAAGATGGCTCAGTGGTCTAAAGCACCTGCTTAGGAAAGCTTGGGCAGCTTCAGAGACCACAGTTCGATCCCCGGCACCACATGCTACACCAGCCCTGCCCTCAGGGCAGG
>PVJA010015324.1:18635-45736 GCA_004027025.1 Myocastor coypus | reverse complement strand
ATCATTTTGTATGGAAGCGACCTCTGCACTTTGGTGATATTATGCTGTGTCTATGGGCGTTTGGTCTGGAGACTCCAAGGTGGTTCTTCTACAGAGGTTCCTGACTCTTGTGTTGGGGCTCTGGCTGCTAGCTTTTGTGAATCCTGGCGGATGTGGTCTGTAGGTGGAGGTGGAGCTTTGGGATTGAGTAGTCCTGGTATGCTCGTGCAGCAGATCGGTTGCCAAACGGGCTATTTGCTCGGTTCGGTGCTGGAGCTTGGGCTGGAGGGGTTAAAAAAAAAGGGGTGGGGGCGGGGATAGGGAAGGCAGGCCAAGTATCCTGACCCAGGCGGCGCGCGGGCTCAGCTCCCAGCAGTGCGATTTGGGTCTGGGCTGGAACAGGAAGTTAGTCGTGGGAACGCAGAGGTGGGGCAGAGGATCGCGGGGAGCTTACCCGCGGCGGGTGCGCAGGCTCACCTCCCAGCGGTGCGATTTCGAGCTCTAGGTCTTTAGATGGACTCCTGTAGGATATTAGGACCCAGGCCCTCAGCTGGATTCTTTGTTCTTTAGTTTGTAGACAGATTTCCTGCACTGTTGTATATGAGTTGTTCAGTTATTCATTATAAAATAATTTTATAGAACATGTGCCCTGTATTGTATTTTGTTCTTTTCTTGGTGTGCCCTGGGGGCAGGGCCAGCAAAGCATGCTGGGAATCGAATCTCCAACCACTGAACTCTGCCTAAGCAGGTGCTTTAGTCCGCTGAGCTATCAGGCCAGTCCTGCATCTCTTCCTTTTATATCTTTTTGTTTAAACTTTAGTAGTTGATTCACTTCTAGGAATATAAATCAAATTTATTTTAATATAAATTGTTAAGTAGTTTTATAGTAATGTGGATTTTGCTGGGTTCATTGTGGTTTTTTTCATAGCAGATTGCTTTGGTAATTGTTTTTACTTCCCTTCTCAATTTCATTAATTTCTGCTCTGATTTTTATACATTTTTCATTCCAACTAATTTTAGATTTAGATTGTTTTTTTTTTTTTTCTATGACCTTGAGGAGAATCCTCAGCTTATTATTTGAGATTGAGATTTTATTTTAATATGTGCATTCACAGCCATTAATTTTCCCCTTAGAACTGCTTTCATTGTTTCATTTCCTTTGTGCTTTCATAGGTTTGTTATGTTGTATTTCCATTATACCTTGACTCTAAGAACTGCTTAACTTTCTCTCTAGTTTTTTTCATAATCTCTTTTTTAATGTTTAGTATTGAATGTCCACATGTTTGCATAGTTTATATGCTTCTTTGCTATTGATTTCTAGTTTTATTCTGCTATGATTCAATAGTGTGCAGATTATTTCAATTATTTTGTATTTATTTAAGCATGCCTTAAGGTCTATTCTGGAAAAGTTCCATGTACTGCTGAGGAAAAATACATTCTTTTGTTGGATGAAACATTGTTATTATTTGTAATGTCAAGTTTTTCAAAGATGTGGATTAAGTCTGAAATTTCTTCGTTCATTTTTTAAAAAGCTAGCTATTTGTGACAATACAATATTGAAAGTCCTCCGCTATGATTGTGTATTTGTCTTTTTAGATTTTGTTTTATTGCGCTTATGAGATGGTCAGCAGTCTAAAACACTTGCTTAGGAAAGCTTAGGCAACCACAGGGATCATGGTTTGAGCCCTGGCACCACGTGCTACACCAGCCCACCCCCAGGGTGGCCATAATAATAATAATAATAATAATAATAATAATAATAATAACAATAACAACATCAATAATAATACTAAATTATGTGTTATGAAGTTTGGCATGCCAACATTCAGTGTATATATATATATATATATATATATATATATAGTCACAATTCTTATCTTTTCCTGTTCACTTCTTTCTGTTAGTGCATAGTGACCATCTTTGTCTCTTCTGATCAATTTTGGCTTTACGTCTGCTATGTCTGAGAATTAGATAGCTATTTTTGCTTCTTTTGAGGCATGTATTGTGTGGAGCATCCTTTTTACTTACTTATTTTTCTGTCTTTATGCTTTCTTTTGTGCAAGCTATATCTCCTGTATGTGATCTATGATTATATCTTGTTTATTATTCCAATCTGCTATTCCTTGTCTTGTGATTAGGAACTTAGTTACTTTCCTGTTATTACTGAGACAAAATACCCCACACTCCAAGCTAAGGAAGGAAAGGTTTATTTAACTCACAATATTTAGAGTTTTTAGTCCTTTAGCAGCTGGTTCTAAGGCAAGGTGTTATGGCTGAGGGGCAAACATTCATGCCACTGGAAGATACCAAAAATTGTAAGTGCAAAGGGGAGGAGTAAGCTCCTTTTCCTCCCTTGTATTGTGCTCAGGGTATAAAACCTAGGGCAGCTGTAGCACTCATCTCCAGTTCCAGCATCAGAAATGAACCAGTCACAACCTCTAAATCGGGTTACCTGTGAATAGCCTGATCCCCATGACCAGGAGGCTTTGAGGGGACATTCAGGCACAAACCATACCAGGGATGCAAAACTTTGACAGTAAGTTATTATTGTAAAGTATTTACTGGATCATGTAGTGACATTACTTTTTAAGCACTGAGTTATTTATTTATCCTTTTGTTCCCTTTCTTTTTAAAATAATTTTTATTTTATTTATTATTATTTTTTTCTTGTTTCAGAACCTTTGTTTGTTTATTCACTCATTTTTGTGGCCGGCTCAGCCTGCCCCGAGGGCAAGGCTGGTGCAGCATGTGGTGCTGGGGATCGAACCGCGGTCCCTGAAGCCACCCAAGCTTCCCCAAGCAGGGGCTTTAGACCACTGAGCCATCCCGCCGGGCCCCTTTTGTTCCCTTTTAACTATTGTCTCAGCCAGATGTATAGTTTCCTGTGGGCTGTTTGGTGTTTTTGGACTCTCCTTTTCTGTCTAGTAAGTGTTTTTTGAGATGCTAATTTAGTGGTCACACATGTTTTTAGAATTTCTTTATCCTGGAAACTCCATGTCTCCATTAATTTTGAAGGGTAATTTGTAACATATAGAAGTCAGTGTTGGCTCGCAATGATGGCACTTGACTTTTATCCCACCACCTGGGACGCAGAGGCAGGCTTGTTGCGATGAGTTTGAGGCCAGCCTAAATACATAGGAAAACTCTGTCTCTAAAAACAAGAAAGCAAACAAAAAGTTAGATCACCATTTTACTTAATGCATAGTTAAAGAAGTTTGACTTTAAGCCCGTCTGAAATTTAAAGTTTGTGTTGAGAAATCTATTGTTTTAATAGACTAACTTTTACAGATTTCTTGCCTTTTTTCTGTTAACCACTTTTGATATACTCTCATTTTGTTGAAATACTGATATTTTGATTGTGTGTCCTGGAGCTATGTTTTCCTGGTCATGGTAATTCGGTGTTCTGTATACCTCTTTTATTTTGAATATTGAATTATCTCTATATATTTGGACATTTTCTTCTATGAGTTCAGTGAATAAATTTTTATACCTACAAAGTCATCTTTTAATTTGAGGGTGAGAGTTCTAGGACACTGCTACTTGCTATCACCACTGACAGCGGAGAGTCCGAGACCTGAGATATCACAGGAGCTCTAGGAGGAAAGGCTGTCTGTCCCTCTGGCTGCAAGTGTTGTCATGTCTAGCAGCCCCAACTTGACTTTTCTTTTATTCCTATATGTCTCAATTTTCAACCTTTTTTCTGAATATAACTGTTAAGGCTCAGAATTCCCTTCTCATTCCTTATTTGTTCAAATTATTTTTTAAAAAATTGGCATTTATTTTTGAGAATTTAAAATTTCTATTAGGATTCTATTAGGAAGTATTGCTCATCTACATATATCCTAAATAATGTATTTTTGTATTCTACTTTTCAGTTTAATAATCTATCTTTAATTTGGGCATTTAGTGGATTTGCATGATTTTTTTATACTGAGCTATTTTTGCTATTTAAGTTATTCATGTTCCTGTGACTTCTTTCTTTTCTTGATTTTTTATACATTACTTAATTTTTTCCCTGTTTTTCTTTCCTCATTCTCCACCTTATTCCATAACCAGGTGTTGTGGCATATGCCTGTAATCTCAGCATTTGAGAGGCTGAGACATGAGGAGTGTGGTCATTTTGAGGCCAGCACAGCTTACATGGTGAATTCAAGGCCAGCCTGAACTATGTGGTGAGACAGAATTAAAAAAAAAAACAAAACAAAAAACACATTCTACCTCTGCCATTTCACCAATTTATATACCATTTTCATTGCCATCACTGAAATTTCACTTTGTATGTTTTCCAAATTGAAACATTAAATTTTCAGCATTATAAAAACAAGAACTTTAGCACTTTAATTCCCCTGGATATACATACTAATCAGCATTTTCTAACCTAAATATATTAAGATATTTTTGTACGTTTCCCAGATTTTTTATAGTTTTTTAAAAAATAATCTTTCATGTTTCTCAGACTTTTTGAGTGCATTTTTCCGTGATATAGGATGCAATCAAAAATGCAATTAATGCAGTAACTTCTTTTCTTAAATTATTATAGTAGAAGACAACTCACCACTCACTCCCTGTTGTGAATTATGTCTAGTTGTTCCCCCAAAGCCTCATGCAGTCATGGGGCAGGGACTTCTATAGATTGAGACTTGATCCATGATCCACTAGAATTATGTGATTTAGTACTGATCTAGAGTTTGAGACTTGATCCATGATCCCTGGGATTATGTGTTTTAAGTACTTCTGGGATTATGGGTATAGCCTAAGGTGGATAAGGCTGAGGCCGAAAGCCTAAATGTAATATAATGAGAGGCAGAGACAGACTCAAGCTGTTGCTCTCTGCTCTCCTGGTTGGTCGGTTGCCTCTGTCACCATTCTGTTGCTGTTCTGCCGCCATGAACTGCATGCTGTTTGCCATGTGCCCCTCAGCCTTGGGCCAGCCGAATATGGACTGAAATCTCCAGTAACTGTGAGCTAAATAAACCTTTCCTTCCTTCATTTTGGGTGTTGGGTATTTGTCCCAGCAATGAGCGAGAAGTAACTAAGACACCCTCCCCACATCTGTCCTTCTCCTACCTTTTTTTTTTTTTTTCTTTGAGACAGGCTGTAGCTGTGTAGTTCACACTGGCTTTAAACTCATTCATATCCCAGGCTGACCTCCAACTCACAGAATCCTCCTCTTTCAGCTTCCCATGCCCAGCTATCTGTCATTCTTGCTCATTTGGAAGCAGTTCTGGAAGTCCTCTATATTGTTCTTGGTTGCAGTGTAGCAGCCTTAACTTTGTAAATAGACTCAAAATATTTCTCGTAGTCTTTTTGTGTGTGTGAATTTAGAACAGGGTCTACAAAGTGTATAGGGTCTCACTACATAGATCAGACTCCTAGTGATTCTCCTGTTTTCAGTCTCCCAAGCCCTGGGATTACAGGGGCTCACCACCACGCCCAGTCTCAATCACCATCTCAGTGTTCCCTGGGGGAAGCGGGGTGGTGAAGGCAGAGACAGCATGGCACACCAGGGATCAAACCTCGGGTTGCCATGCTTTCACTAAGCAGGCGCTTTAGTCTGCTGAGCTATCTGGCTGGCCCCCATGGTCATTCTGACTTTGGGTATGATCCAGAAGTCCTCAGTGCTAGATCTCATTGATAAGGTGGAGGAAAATGCACAGTGCAGTGTTTTATGAGCCTGCTTTTTCACCAAATAAATAAAATAAACAATTAGCTCTCTCTTCTTGTATAACATATATTTCTTTTCTTATAGGTACCAGAGATTTGAAAAGGCATTTCTCTTAGCTGTTGACATTGGTGCTCGAGATCTATTTATGGTGAGTCTTTCCCAGAGATAACTTTTTGTCCTTCAGTTCTGAGGCAGAGGAAGATGTCAGCGTTTATGACAATTAAAAGGTATTAGTGTCATTTGTAGACTTAAATACGTGGTTGGAAAGCATTATTCCATCTCGGCCTGTAGCTTTGCCTTCACAAAACTAGATAATAGTCATCTAGTATCTTTTGACTCATTGACATTTGCCTTGTTAGGCCCAAAGGATCTTTTGTGTTTTCTAAGAATTTACAATTTGTGAGCTTTTCTCCTCATGTACATTAATGTGAGGGAGTGACACCTTCCTATGTAATAAGCTTAAGTGTCTTCCTAATCCATTCTCTGAAAATGTAAAATATAGAAACTAAAACATAATACAAATATAACCCATAGGTCTTCAATATACTCAGTTTGTTGCTTATTTTTTAGTAAGAAGTTACAGATTATGAATGTTCTCACATATATTTTAATATTTATATGTTTTTATGATACTGGAGATTAAGTATAGGGCCTTCACACTGAACTGAATCTCAACCCCTTCCCACATACACATTTTTTAATTACTTTTGATAAGAAATAACAATGTATAACAATGTTACAGTTTCAAACACATTAGTACCACATTTCAATATTTGATACAATGCGTATTGTTGTCCTCCGACTAGTTATGCAGAGCCCCAGGGTGTAGGTGTTACTCAAATCATTATTGGTACAACCAAATTTCTTCACACTGAACTAACAGAAAGTAGCTGTATACATAATTCAATGTCCAATAATCGCAGTGGGTTATTGGTAAAACTGGCAATGTTAGAAGCTGTTGATTTAAGCTATTTATAGCTCAGCATTCTATTCTAGCTTTCCGTTTTAGGCCTTGTGGTTGAACTTTTCTGCTGGGTGGTTAAGGGCAAGTTTAAGCATGACTTGTATAGCAAAACATGTAACTTTTGTATCTCTCAAGGTCAGTCAAATCCTAGGAACCTCCAAAATGTTTTTGACACTGAGGATAGCAATGTGTAACAGTAAAAAATTATGGTTGGAATGCCTATCATTCTGGTCTTTTAGATTTGTGCTACTTCCAATGTAATTTCAGTTACTACTATACTCAAGTATATGGTTGACTTACAAGAAAACAAAAATGGTTATTAAATGAGAGTAAGAGACTAGGAAAATGCCATAGGATTGACTGGCTACAATTTTGTATATACTTTGATTTCTAAATATGTAAAAATATGTAACTGCTTTTATCATATTCTATAGAAATTTGTTAAAATATCAATGATTAATAGAAAATACCAATCCCAAGTTAAGTCTACGATGTTTGATACTCAGAAAGACAGTGATGTTATGCTCAAGTACCTATTTTATAGAGTAATAGTATCACTAAGCTTTTCTTCTGGTGGGTTAAGAATATAGGTTTACAGACAAAAATTAGAGAAAAATAAGGGCTACAAGGATAGCCAATATTTTGGCCCTAGCCCTTCAAGGTTAGTGAGAACTCAGGACGTAAGAGAACCTGTGCTATAACAGCCTATAACTCAGTGGTTTCCCAGATTTTCTGTTCAAGGAGATTATGGGGCTATAGAAGAAAGGTACTGAAGATACATAGTGTGCCAAAGGAGAGTCACTTAGAGAGAAAACATTCTCTGAGGCTTTCACAGAGAGCAAACTGGTCAAGCAATGGCCATGACTCATCCAGATGGCTGACACTGACAACAGTTTTACAAAGCACTGTTCATGGTTCCACCTGTAATTTTTAATTTTGAAATAAGGTCTCATGAAGTTGCCAGTTTTCCCAGGCAGGAAGTGGACTTGTGGTCCTCCAGCTTTAGCCTCCTAGAGTGATCATATATTTTTTGAAATAATCATAGAGCAATGGGAATTTAAGAGGTTATAAAATTGACATATACTCTAATTCTTCCATTTATTATCTGTAGAACAGTGAAATTGACCAGTTACTTGTAAATCCTGTGCCTGTATCCAACGGGTTATTACTTTTAGACCTTCTAGCGCAGTAAGGTGTTATGAGTCAGTTCAGAATAGGAACCAGATCAGAAGCCAGATTGGAACTTATAAGAGCCTTTTTTACTAAGCTCAGTGCCACCAGTCAGTTCTCACACAAGAGAAGACTGATCAGCGCCTAGCCGTGGAAGCAGGAGTTTTCAAAACCAAAGTCAGATGACTAAGAGGTCTCTCACAGTTCAGAGATAGGTATGCACAATTCGCCCATGTGGGGGCTTATTGAGCCAGCCATTTTTACCAGATACATCTTAAGCTGAGTATGTTTACTGGAGTTATATTAGGGAGGGGAAGGAGACAGTTACTCATTACTAAAGAGCCTTGAACAGAGGGTGGGTATGCATTCTTTAGGTAACTGGAAGCACAAAGTTCACAATTGCAGTACAAAATTTAGTTAACCCATTACATAAGGTCAGAAGAGTAAAGGCAAGGTCCATTCCTAGTTTTCCAGCATATTGTGTTCCATTATCAAACAAATGAATACACACAAATTTGGGTTTGACACTGATGGTCTTTTGAATTAATTTGAATTGGCCTGCTAAAAAAAAATCCTTAAGGCTAATACACAGTGGCTCTCCTTAACTCATTCATGCCATCTTAAATATCAGTCTAATGTATTTTTCTCTGTAAGTTTGCAGTAGCTAGAAGAGTACATGTTCAACCTCAGATTCCTTCAGTCAATTGTGTATTAGCAGCGACAGAAATCTGTATTCCTCAGAAATCCATCTTGACATCAGTACAAATATATTATATGTGTGTTTGTTTATATATAGTAAAACCCTGTATTATAAGTTCAAAGCAGCAATAAGAAAATTAGATAGCAATGAGTATTTCTGCAGCTACAGTAAAAGAAGTATGGGAGCCTCAAGGTCATGTGCTAGTCATCAACCTTGTACCAAATGGAGCCTTATTTACATGGCACTAAATGGGGCTAACATGGTGCTTGTATGTTGTTGTTCAGACCCAACTGAGGGACATAGAGCCCAGGTCACTGAAAAGAAGATGGACCCTATTCCTCCTAGAAGTAGCATTCCCCATGTGATTCAGGCACAGTGCATAGTGGGATGTTCAACATGCCTCCAAGAAATACTCAGGGAATCTTGTGAGTCTGAGTTCTTTAGGCTACGTCAGGGAAAATCCAGACTAAACCAGAATGAATTTCAGAACAAGAAAAGTGCTACCTTTCATCTTTCACAGAAAGTCTAAGAACTAGTAAACAAAATTCTGCCACATTTCCCTAGTGACTCAGACTGCACAAGGTAAGGTCTGTATCATGGCTTCACACAGAGGCCTGCATGTGCTCTAGCATGTACCTGGAGGCCCTGAACCAGAAATGGAGGCAATAACCTTTGAAGATATGGCTGTGAATGTGAACTTTAGGAATGGTCTCTGATGGATCATTCACAAAAGAATCCTCACAGAGCTATGAGACAAGAAACCTGGAACCTGGTCTCTGCACACAAAACAAGAGACCAGACCATTAAGATTGAATAAAAACATCAAGAAAAGTTTTGAAAGGCAGATTTTTGAAGTAAACATAAAGAAAAAGAAGATAATAAATGGAGAATATTTAGATGTCCAGATATTCAGTCAGGAGATAATACTTTCAGCAACCATTAAATATAAAAACACTTTGGGCAGCGAGAACTCTCCTCAAGGCAAAGCCCAGGTGTTAATCCAGCTGCACTAGTTCTGGAACAAATTTCTTAGTTCAGAAGGCTTGCTACAAAACAGCCATAGGGTCCCTCGTAGTACCAATAAAACAGGCCAAAAATCTAGTGAGATCATGACTAACCAGAAGAAGAAACGACACTTAATGCAAGCAGGTTCAGCATATACCAATGATAGTCAATACAGAATGAGTGTCTTTGATGCTGGAACTATCTTTCCCTCCCATGGAGGCCCTAGTACCTTTTATTACACAGTGTGTGACTTGGGAGTCAAGTGTGTTCACATCAGGGAAGGCGGAAACAAAAGGCACGTTAAGGAGCTGACAGTGAACCTCCCATGCAGGGGCAATAAAAGGTATTGGAGTTCCAGGCCCACTGTTCTAATATTGACAGAAACAAAAACAAACAAACAAACCACTTCATAGGGACTTATTCAATGAGAAATAATCTGCCTGTGAGGAATAACAGAATCTCATGTGCCTACACATTTATTCAAGGACAAGATGCAGTCTTAAAACAAGAGATCATAAACCATATTAAATAGAGATACCAGTGATTCATGACTCTGAAGTCACTGTAATCAAGAACAGGGTCATCTGTAGTGGAATCCTCTGCAGAAAAGTCAGGAAGCAAAGTGAAGGAATTGGGGAAATCTAACCCATAGCGTTGTGGAGCACCATTCCTATGAATAGTGCAAGGAATGCATCAGCTTCTTCTCTTCATAGTTTATAGACAATGTCAGAAATTTATTCACCCACCACCAAATACAGAGTGAATAAGAAATGTGTTGAATATCATTAACAAAAACGGTATGACATAAGAGAAAATTGTTTTCACAACAAGGAGGTATATGATAGAAGCACTTTATATAGCTAGCAGAGAAGGCCTATTCACATACAGAAGATGGGAAAGAAATCCCTACAGAAGGATGCCCATCCCAATTAAAGTAAAAAATAAGACCTAGGGAAGAACCTAATAAGGTCTCACCGGTGTGAAGTACAGGATACAGTATGGCCACATTAATTCAGAGCCCAGAGTGCCCACCATTACATGATAGAACCCGCACTATGGCCACATAATTCAAAATCAAGTTGCAATTCTAAAACAAGCACTGTCTAACTGGTAATAGCAATGATTTTCAAGTTAGATAACTGAAGTCACTGGAAAGGGTAGCTTGCAGTTGATTTCCTCCCCTGGAGTGAAAGGCTAGAAATAACAGGGTATGTATCTCTGAAAACTCAGCCCATAGTGTGGTGGACTTCCAAACTTATGGAGATTGCCCAGCAAAAAATGCTATCCTCCCTTCACAGCTCTCTAAGCTGAATTCTCCAAGGCAGCTCCAAATCCTGAATGGGTAAGGAATGAGCTTTATAAATCATGCTGACCAATTGCAACTCCCTGTCCCCTGGCACAGACAAGTTATTTGCCAAGAGCAACAGGTTGGCCAGTGGGACCTCAGTTCAGAACTTCTAAACCTGTGGAGATTTGCTTCGTGGAACTCTGGCAGGAGACAGCAACCAACACAGAAAACTCAGACTGGTTTCTTGACAACAGCAATGGTTCTGGGCTCCTGTTTCCCATAAACAGGGCTTCCTTTCTCACAGACCTGTGGGACTGTGTCCACAAAGGTTCTCAGTTGATACACATTGCAGAAATACTTTCCAGGAGGTGTCTGTCTAGGCTATAGGGGCAGATTCCAGGACTGCTGTTGAGCTCAAAGTGGGCAGCATATTGTCAAAGGAGTGAAGATGAAGGAGAGTGAGAGTCACTAATCACTTCCACCATAGCATGAACCTGGGAAGCATCTTAGCTCTCAAGACTCTACTGTGAAGAGCAGTTGAATCTTGTCTGGCCTGCAGAGTGATACTGAAATTTTCAATAAAATTCTCTTCGTGGAATCTAGAACCAGGTTGCTTCTTTCCATACAAGTTACCAAGTCCACATCATGTATGCAGGAGAATCAAGCAGCAAAATGTAAGCGTGACTCATGAACACATTCTCTTCATCTGAACCACACCGTATGGGTCCTTTTTTCCTTTGCAATAAGTATTAGCTAAGTTGTTTTCTGAGTTGTCCTGCCATCTGAGAAACTCCACAGTGAGCATACCTGGGATGAAATAGCATCTCACTAGAATCAGGTACATAATGCGTTGCATTCATAGCACCCTATATGCCAACTGGCCAAATTGCTCTTTAAATCATTCTTCAGAGCAAGGGAGATAGCTTGACAGTTTAAGCGACTGCCTGTCAAGTGCTTCTCACCGGAGGAATAGATAAAAAATATGTGACTATGGACTATTGCTCAGCTATAAAGAAAGACAAACTCAAAGCCTTTACAGCTAAGTGTATGCAACTAAAGATTCTGCTTATAAGTGAAGTACACCAGACCCATATGTGTAAATATATTGTCTCCCTAGTATAAGAACCTGAAGAAGAAATAAAACTTGAAAAGTAAAATAGATATAGTCAAATGAAGAGAAATGATATTTTCTCCTAGTATTAGAAACTTTAAAAAGAAGAAAATATATACATATATGTATACTGAAGGAAATATATATATATATATATATATATATATATATATATATATATATATATGAAGCAAGTGGCTTGAGGGGCAGGTCCAAGGGACCAGGGCGGGGCTTGAGGGGCGTGGCCAAGAGAGGTGCCAACCATCATCTGTTATCTTGGTCCTCTAATTGTGTACTATTTCTTTTTTTTTCTTTTTTTTTTTTTCCAATTTTTGAGACAGGGTCTCACTGTGCGGTTCAGGCTGGCTTTGACCTCACTTTTGTAGCCCAGGCTGGTCTCAAACTCACAACGATCCTCCTGCCTCGCCTCTCAAGTGCTGGGATTACAGGCGTGAGCCACCACGCCCGGCTTGTATACCATTTCTAATGTCATATCAATCATTACTATACTCTATTTTATTTTTTAATTTCTTAATATATACTCTCCTTAAAATAAATTTTTTAAAAAGGAAAGAAAAAGAAGAGAATAACCAAAATTTAAGGTTTCTTGAAAGCAAGCAGTAATATTCAATCGTATGTCCAATCATATAATATATCTGTTAATCTGAGCAACAGACTTGATGAAATTCCATTTCTACATTCTGAAATTTGAAATATCAAAATTTTCCAGTGTCACATAATAAAACTCTTGTGATGATTTTTTTCAATGATTTGAGATAAAAAACAATCCTTAAATTCAGTCAGACTATGATGGGTTGTTGTTGGCTGACTCCCTGTTGATTGATCACTTAGCCTGCAAAGTAAAGAATAAAGAGACAGGCTTTTAGATAAAAGTATCAAAGTAGATAAAGAGTTCAGTCCTTTTAGGCCAATTTCTGTAGGTCCAGCACCCTGCTATTTTTCTTTTTAAGTATCCAAGGCATATTATTAGTTGTAAGATTTTTGTGTAATCTGTCTGACTCCATTTGTCTCTATTTTATCGCCTATGAATTGCTAGCAATGATGTGTAAGTCATTTTTCCAATAGGTTAAAAGATGTGAAATATTAGCATATTGGCATATTATAATAACTTAGCAAATAGAATTTCTAGTGTATATTGCATAATATTTTTCAAATGTTTATATACTGTGTATTGTATTAGATTTATAATGCTGGACTTTAGATAACTATTGAGGTTTAGATATTTTAATATTTAGTCTTTATGCAAGAGTTTAGAATTGAATGAAGGCAGCCTGTTTTTATTTATTTATTTTTTGAGAGAAAATTTTCATTTCATTTTTTACAATTTGGTTAATTTTCATTTAAACAATATAATACTCGGAGTTTGTGACTTCTTCAAAATACAAATATGTGAATTACATTCTACCCATAGTGCTATAAATTACTCTGAGAAATTACTCTGAGGAGTTAAACAAATAGAGTAACATGAGTAGATGATACAAAAGCTTACTTCTTTTTTAAAAAGGTATTATTATTACTATTATTATTATTAAAATTTTATTAATTTTAATGAGAAAGAAGTAACAATGAGACCATTTCAAAACAGGTTAGTAGGACAGTTACAATAATTAATACATTTCATATTGTTGTCTTCATAGTAGTTCAGAGTACAAGATGCAGATGTGATATCTTTTCTAAACACTAATAGTACAAATCTTTCTTCTCATTGAATTAAGAGAAAGTAGCTATACATATAGTCCAATAGTCTGTAAGAGTAGTGGCTTATCAGCAGAACTGGAATGTTGGAAGCTATTGGCTTGAGCCTTTTACAGCTCAGCATATTAATATGGCTTTACTTTTTATGCGTCATGGTTAGACTTTCCTGCTGGATGGTTAAGACCCAGATAAAACAAGACCTACATATCAAAATTGGTAACTTGTATTTGACAAGGTCAGTCAAATCCCCTCTGGATTTACCCTGAAACCACATACAGCATTTTGTGGATCATTTGTCAGTGTCAACCATCTCAACAAGTCACAGATATTGCTTGACCAATTCGCTGTCTATGAAAGCCTCAGAAAATGTTTTCTCTCCAGATGACTCTTCTTAGGCACACTATACATCGTCAGTCCCTTTTCTCTGTAGCCCCATAATCTTCTTGAACAGAAAATTTGGGACACCACTGGGTTATAGGATGTTACAGTACAGGTTCTCTTGTATCCTGAGTCCTCACTGACCTTGAAGGGCTAGGGCCAAAATATTGGCTATCCTTGTAGTCCTTCTTTTTCTCTAATCTTTTAGTCTTCAAGCTTAAGTTGTTAACCCTCCAGAAGAGAAGCTTAATGATATTATTACCATATAACATAGGCACTTGAGCTTAACATCACTGTCCTTCTGAATATCAAATGCCTTAGACTTATGTTATCATGGAACCTGTATTTTCCATCAATCATTGATATTCTAATAAATCCCTATAAAATGTGAAAAAATAATTACACATATTTACAAAGAAATTTAGAAATCTAACCATATACAAAACTGTAGCAGTACAATCCTATGGAATTTTTTTCTTGTCTCTTTTTCTCTTTTATTACCTTTTAAAAAAATATGTACTTGAGAGATAGTATAGCAATAATTGATATGACTTTAGAAGCAGTACACATTTAGAAGATCACAATGATAGGTATTGCAAGCATGGTTTTAGTATTACACATTGTTTTCCTCAGTATAGTTGCTTAGTTCACATATATCAGCATGTATAGTTATTGGAGTGAGAATTCTACCAATTAACTGCTAGTTACAAAAGCCTGATGGAGATTCTTAGGACAGTTGTCTTAACCATTTTGTGTATGTAACTGTATGGTTTTGCCACTACCATGTTTCCTAACTTTTCTCTTTGCTCTCTCTTTGTTGTGTAATCCTTAAGTTCTCTCCATTTAACTGTGTTATATCTTTCCATTTTTATTTCTTCTTTTGAGTTCTTACACTAGGGAGACTATATAATATTTACACATGTGGGTCTGGTTCATTTCATTTATGAGTACATCTTCTAGTTACATCCACTTATATATGAAAGCTTCAAGTTTATTATTTATAGCTGAGTAATACTCCATTGTACAAAAATATCACATCTTTTCCATCCATTCTTCAGGTGATGGGCATTTTGGTTGTATCCAAGATTTGACTATCAGAAATTGTGCTGCTATAAACATAGGTGCATAGGTATCACTATGATATGATGTTTTCAGTTCTTTTGGGAAAATTCCCAGTAGGGGGAAGCAGCCTATTTTTACAATCTATGTTTTTAACCATATGTCACCTAGAAATCATATGCATGTATATGAATTTATTTTACAATAAAAGTAGCATTTCAGGTCACTAGAGAAAAGTTTAGATACATTTTAATTCAATAAGCTTGTCATTTGTACCATCAGTTATACAAATGATTGATATATCTAATATACAAAGTTCATACCCAATAAAAAGTAAAGTACCAGGCTGACCAAATAGCTGAGTGGATTAAAGCACCTGCTAGCAGGCACAGGGGCCAGGGTTTGATTCCCGGGCCTGCCGTGCCAGCCTCAACCCTGGGTTGCACTGAGACAGCAATTGAGACTGGGCATGGTGGTGCACGCCTGTAATCCCAGCTCTTGGGAGGCTGTAAATAGGCAGACCATGAGTCTGATGTAGTAGTGAGACCCCTGGGTACCCTGTCCCTGTAGACCCTTTCCTAAAATAATAATAATAATAATAATAATAATAATAATAATAATAATAATAATAATGAAATAAAATACCTTCAGCCTTTCTTCCCCTTCTTATTCATAAAAAGGCAGGATAGGAGAATGGGAAAAATAATCAAGTTATATCATGTACAAGTACAAATTCCCTATAATAAATATGACCGTTGGGTATACTAAAATGTACTAGTACACTTAATTTGAAAAATAAAGAAATAAAATACCCCAAACAAAAACTAAAATAGTGACACTGAGGCAGTTCACAAAATAAAAGAATGTAAATTACCATTAAATACACAGGAAAATCTTTGAGCTCACTGCTAGTGAACTAATACCCTATGGTAAACTGCTTAGAACAAGTGATGTCAAGCAGTTAGTGGGAATCTATATTGATAAGCTTTCCTTGATAGTCTTGTCAAAAATCCTATGATGTTGTAAAAGTCATGTATGGGAGAATTTTACCTGTGAACTTTTTATTTTATTTCATTGATCTGTATGTCTTTCTATTATCATATTGCTTTGTTTACAATACATTTATAGTAATTTTTAAAATTACAAATTAATGTGAGTTTTCTAGCATTATTCCTTCAAGACAGTTTTGATATTTGGAACCTCTTAGAATCATATGAATTTCATGACAAATTTTTCTATTTCTGTAACAAAGTCACTCAGATTTTGATGGCATTATATTGAAACTGTTAATCTCTTTGGATACTATTCACATCTCAACAGTATTAAATCTTCTGGTCTGAACATGGGCTATATTTAACTTAGCTCTTCTTCAATTTCTTACACTAATGTTTCATCATGAAAGTTAGTCACTTTCATAGGAAAGTTAATTTCTAAGTATTTTATTCTTTTTGAGCTATTGTAAATGGATTTGTTTTCACAATTTCCTTTTAGATTATTCATTGCTACTACAGTAATACCTTGTTTCATGAACACTTCTGCTCCCAATTAATTTGGTTCTCAAACAAAAGCAGCTAACAAAATTTTGCTTCTGTTCACAAACTCTATGTTGGGTGACAGACAATCACAGCCATCTTCCACACATAAAACAAATGTAGCCACCTTCCCTCAAATTGTAAAACAAATTAAATTCCTGAATGAAGATGCCACAGTGTGTAGAAATGCAATTAATTTTTGTGTGTTGATTTTGTTTTCTGATTGTAATAGTTGTTACATTGTGTCAACTTGAGAAGTTTGCAAACTTAACTCAGCAGGGGTCCAGCATCCTTACTTTGTAAAACATCTTAAGCTTGTGCAAGAGGAGGAATCCTAGATAATCTGGGCCAATAGTTTGTATACAATATAAGGGAGTAAAAGAGGCTTGTTCCCCTCTACACACCTTTTGCTCTTGTTGATTTTTCTGTCTTCTGCATCTGGAACAGTTGCCTGTATAATGTTACCTTGCCTTGGAGCCAGCTGATTATGGACTGTAACCTCACAGTCCATCAACTAAATAAACCCTTCCTTCCTTAATTTTGGGCAACATGTTTTTAGCTCAGCAACAAGAGAAAAGTGACCAAGACACTAATATTTTGCCAGAAATATATTCACTGCTTAAAACATTTTACATTTGTGAGCTCTACAGTGGTTTTACATATAAGGTCAGATTATCTGAAAACAGACAATTTTAGATATTTCTTTACAACTTGGATGCCTTTTATTTTTGTTGCTTGTTTGTTCTGGATGGATGTTCCAGGTCTCTGTTGGACAGAAGTCACAAAAGCAGATGTGCCTGCCTTGGCTCTGATTTCTCATGAACAGGTCATAATTTTTTTCAGATATTTCTTCTAACTTGAGAGAATGTGGGCTTTTCTTCTTCATTCTGTTAATGGTAATACACTGTATTTTCATATGTTGAACTACCGTTAACATTCCAGAAATAAACACCACTTTTATTTTTCATTTTTATTAGTACATGTTAGTATTACATAATATTTACATCCCTTGTATAGAATTGGTACACATATATAACACACCTCAGTTCCTTTTTTCATCCTCATTCTGTGCCTTCCCACTCCCCTACCTCCATCTTTAATCCCCTTTCATTTCAGGAAGATCTATTTCCCTACTTTTTATTATCTGTCTTTTAGTATGTTTTTTAATGCATAAAGAGAAACCATGTGATGTGTAAGCTTATGTATCTGCTTTCTTTTACTTAACGTTATGGTCTCACAGTGTAACCATCTCTCAACAAATGACTCGTTTATCTTTCTCTGTGGCAGAATACTACTAAATTATGTGTAAACATCACATTTTATATTCATTCATCTACTGGTAGCCATGAAGGCTGCTTCTAAGATTTAAATATTATGAATTGTGCTGTTATAAACATGACTATGCATCTATGTAAATCCCACTTCTAATATGGTGCAGAATTTAGTTTACTAGTATGGAGGACTTTTATATCAGTGTTGAGAGGAGAAAGTAGTTTTGTAGTTTCATTTTAGAATTATTTTGGCTTTGGTATTAGCATAATGCTGAGCTTATTTTTTGGAATAGTTTGAAAAGGGTTAGTGTTGGGATTTTTGGGAGAGGAATTTTTTTTCCTAAGTGATTGGCATAACTTACCAGGGAAGCTGTCAGTTGCAAGGCTTTTTTGGTGCTTTTAAGCAGTTAACTGAAATGGACTTTGTTTCTGAAGTTACTTCCATTTATTTGGATACATCTTTTCCCCATGGTGATTTACAGGATCTTTAAGCCAATATAAATATTTAAATATTTGGGTATATACCTGCACAATACCTCAGCTGTACTTTTCAGCAAAAGAAACACTAAAGAGTAAAAACCAGACATAATTATTAGCTACAGTGAAAATCTGATGAAATATTTTTGAGATAAGAAGGCACCACATACCTTTTCAACTAAGAAAATCGCCCTTACAACACAGGACAGTTTTATTTTTATATAGGACCTAGAACACTTAACGTGCCAAATTTATTTTTTAAGATGGCAACAAAAGTAGCCACTTTATGGTGTCTTTGCTTTTTTCTCCTTGGCTTTTTCCTGGTCCCTATTATAGAATACTAAGGAGGCTGCTGTTACTGAAGTATGAAGTATCAAGTGAGCTACCTGAAGCAAAAACTGTCTTTTACAGCTTTTCTTAACTGAGGCTGACTAGGTAGTAGACACTTCTTTAGGCAAAATTTGTCCTACTATTAAATCAAGAGTTATGGACTTATGTATTTTTCAGTCCCTCTAGTAAAATATCTAAGAAGACAGGAAATTTTTATCTTTTACCTAATAAATAGCTGACAGTTTAAAATAAATAGAAGGCTTATGTTTTTGTCCACCTTAGACCTCAAGAATACACATTTGAAAATGGCTCCTGCTGCAATCTCCTGTATGGCTGTTAGGCCAGCAGCATCTTGGATAGGGACTGCTTGGCCTCCAGTAGGAAATGACAGTTCTCCCTGGCTGACTGTCTTTTGACTGTTTAAAATTAACGACATGATATTCATCCCTAAATGTAATAGAAGCTTATAATGCTGTTTGTCTCTCATTGGTAGTCAACATTTGAATTAAGATTAACATTATGTCTTTCTAGTCTAGATTATAATTCTGAGAAAATCCTCTGAAGACATCAATACACTTAGCAAGGTCAACTGAAACTTTTCCTCATTCCAGTTTGGTCTGCTTTAAGTCACTGAGAAAGGCATATGAGCATGGGCAGTCTCACATGCATTATAATTGTACTTTGAGCACAAATAAAAATTATTTCTTAATGTAAACAATGTTTGAACATAAGGCAGTTCTGACCATTTCCCTTTTTTATTGTAGTATGATTTTAGTTATAAAAGAACATCATAATTAATACTTCCTTTTGCATTCCATTTTGTCTCTAAAGAGTAGGCAGGCCATGGGCATGTGCAGAAAAATATCACAGTGCTCTTTTTCAACATGTAAGGCTCAAACATCTTCCAGTCTTTAAGAATGCATTCTAAAGGAGTCAGACACTTTGACTTTGAGTACTCATTTCTGAAATACAGAAAGAAATAATTTGGGCATTCCTTCTTTATTGCTATTTATTGCTATACCCTCAAGTATATTTTACTCCAGGGCACATAGTATCATCTATAGAAGGAAAAAGATAAAATTTGTCCAAACTGGTGTGCAATTTTATCTTTCCAAGGAGCTTGTGAACCAAGTCCTATAGGATAATTGTAAACACATGTTACAGTTGACCTTAATTTTGACAGGAATGTTTAAAGAAGGAAGCATGACCTTTAATAAACTATTTCTTAGTGTTCTTCAGAGAGGTCAGATATAAAAAAAGATGAGTTGGAAACAGTACTTTTCCAGCTGTGGTTGTGAAGAAAGTAACAACTGACTTGAGGAATTCTGCTCTGGGCCTTAGGGCAAAGAGGTTTCCAAGAAACTTGGGTTAACTATCCAATCACACAGGTAACTTTTCCAAGTAGAAGGACAACAGTATGCTTTATTTAAATTTTTATATATCTTTGAAACTCACAGGTTAAACTTATATTCATCACGTAGCAATCACATTTTAAATATTAGTAAAGGCACATTAGTCTTCCACGAATACGTAAAAGGTTAAATCTCTTTATTATTCTTAATTAGTATATATAAGGCATAAATGTAAATCATTCCCCTGCTGGTTGCTGTAAAATGCAGTTGTTATAAGCTTTCTTGGCCCAATTTCTAAAGAGAAGAAACAGACTAAGTAGTTATAAAGTTGACTGAAAAACTTAGAGAAAATTTCTAGTTTACTAGCAGAAAGAGATAATTACAGTAGATAAGTGGAGATTTTTATGTAGTGAGGAGCCAGTTTCTACTCAGGAAACTTTGAGTGTCCGTAGAGAATAGTCCTGGTCAATACCCCTCAATTATCCCTAGTTTCTGTTGGCCATGTTACCAGAGACCTGTCTCCAGAAAAGAATCCACCTGTCTGTCTGGTCCATATTCATTCCACTGGCCACCTGTTTCAATGAGGATTCACTAAATGGTAGGGAAATATGCCATTTACTTTAAGAGTAATGGGTGCTCTAAAAGCATTTATCTCACTGGCAGAATAACCACTTGTTTGTCAAAGTTCTATAATAGGTAAAAGCCTAAGCCAAACCATTACCCAGTGCCTTAGAAGTTTGCCTTAAAGGTTTTCAAGTACACAACTTATTATCAAATCATTTTTTCTATACACATAAATGATAACTAGACCTAAGAGTAGAAAAGTTTAGAGATCCTCCCAAAGGCTGCATGTGTTTGCATCCTTTAAGTATGGTGCTTTGGAAATAGTGGCTTTGGCACCACATGCTGCACCAGCCCCACCCCTGGGGGCAGGCTGAACTGGCCATAAAAAAAAAAAAAAAAAAAAAAAAAAAAAAAAAAAAAAAAACAGGGCCTCTGTTTTCCCCCAGAGGTCAGTTCTTTCCACTGTGTCTCAGTTTCAGCCTCCTGAGAAAGACCTGCCCAGAACACTAATCTGTGACATGGATTTTTTTGTGTTCTCCTGGACAGGCAAAACTCTAATGTCTTTTCTTCCCCAGAGACTGGGTATATATCCCTTTGGTAAGACAACTTCCCTGTCTTCAGCATTACCAAACACTCATTTTCTATGGGCTTAGCTTAGTTGTTGAAAAGGATGAGAAGGTTAAAAGTCTAGAGCTCTTCTTTCTAATTTCACAGACTTCTAGAAAGGAATGTACAAAGTGGCAGGAAAAGTTGAAAAGTAAGGCCAGAGAAAGAAAACTGAAGCAGAAGAGGCTTGACATTTCCACTAGAGTTAATGGATGAACAGAGCCAATCTGTTCAAGTGAAACCTGTTCTCCAAGTCTTTAGAATGGCCACTAAAAGGGCTGGCCTGATAGCTAAGCAGACTAAAGCACCTGCTTAGGCAGAGTGTAGCAGCCAGCTGGGCTTCCATCCCCTTTGTGCTGTGCCAGCCCTGTCTGTGGGACAGGCTGCGACTGCAATTGAGACTGGGTGTGGTAGTGTGTGCCTGTAATCCCAGCACTTGGGAAGCTGAAAATAGAAGAATTACAACTAGTCTGATCTATGTAGTGAGACCTCCTAGACCCTGTAGACCCTGTGCTAAATACAATAAATAAATAAATAAATAACCTAGCCATTAACCTAGCATCTTTTAAGTGGTGGAGGGAGTGCCATGTTTTGTTATATAGGCATGTATACTTTTCTAAATCGGAGCTAGAGGGGCCTGGTGGGATGGCTCAGTGGTCTAAAGCACCTGTTTGGGAAAGCTTGGGCGGCTTCAGGAACCACGGTTCAATCCCGGCACCACATGCTGCGCCAGCCCTGTCCTCGGGATGGGCTGAGCCGGCCATAAAAATGAGTGAATAAACAAATAAAGGTTCTGAAACAAGAAAAAAATAAATAAATAAAATAAAAAATTCTTTAAAAAAAAAATCGGAGCTAGATTTTATTTTAAAAGACACATTTTCCAGAGGTTTATATTAAATCCACTAAGCGGGCATTTTAATGTTACTTTCTGTAGTACTCTTGTCTAAATAAAGTCAAGGAAGGAATAACAGTAAATTTAGTAACTAGTTCAAATGCAACATATGCAAGAACAAAACAGGAATTAAATAAGATCTCATTAAAAATATCATCATCTTATAAACTTCCTGTTTTAACTTAGATTTGTCATCATTTTAATAAAACTACATCAAAGAATAAGCAATGATAAACAATGGGCAAAGACATAACAAAATTTGAAGCATAAAAATTTGCTACCTGAATTCCCAATTCAGACTCCATGAAACAAAATCAAACTCTTACCTCCATCCAAAGATCTCAGTAGAAGAACTCCAAATAATATAGGGGAAAGAAACACCTAGCCTGCTAGATATCTGGTACAAGTTTTCTTTCTATAATCAAAGAATTAGGCCCACCTCCATCTCCCAGCTCCCATGCCCGAGCTCCAGTCCCCAACCCATCCACCATGCCATCTGACCCACGTGCCTGCCAGGTAAGGGCCCTCGGCCTGTCTCCATCTCCTGGCTCTTCCCACCTGAGCTCCAGTCCTGAAACCATCCACCGTCCGATCTGGCCCGCATGCCTGCTGATAAAGACCCTCAGCCCACCTCCATCTCACAGCTTCTCCCGCCCAAGCTCCAGTCCCGAAACCATCTGCCATCCCCCCTGGCCTGTGAGCACCTGCCAGGTAAAGAACTTCAGTCCACGTCCATCCTCAGACTCCTCAACTCAAGAGATCCAAGTCCACCTACAGACCCAACCCACAGAGCCCCACAGCAGGCAGAAACCCGAGCTCCAACTCACAGCCAGGCAAGTCTGGAGGGGAACAAGCTTGGTAGATCCAGACCAAACTCCCATAGGCACTAACAGCATAACTTCACCAAACTGCAAAGATCACTGCCTTACAAAATGATAGCAACAAGGAATAAGATGCAATCTCAGGGCCAGAGCCCACCCAAATCAAATACAGGAGACCCTACCATGGAAGAAAATGGGAAGCATGCAGCCAAAAACCTCTGAATCTGAGGTAGACAGACAAGTACAGAAATATACAGAGCAACTCAGATCAGAGATAACATCTGTAATAAAAAAAAAAAAAAAGACATGCATGAATTAATAGAATCTGAAGTGGAAAACCTATTGCAGAAATGTATAGAGGAAACCAGAACAGAAATAACCCCTGAAGTAAAAAAAGACATGTCTAAATTAATAGAATCTAAAGTAAGGGAACAAATGCAAAAAGGTAAAGAGGAGAACAGAGCAGAAATAATCTCTGGACTAGAGAGAGAAAGGATAACTACAATGAAAGACTTAAGTAATATTAAAGAAGACGTTGATTAAAAAAAAAAAATAGAAGAGAACAGAAAAATGATGGATTCCCTGACTGAGCAATATAGGAAAGAAATAGATCTCATGAATCAGCTTCAGAGAGATACACAAGAAAATAAAATCTCAATCACAATTTGGCAAAACTGTATGAACGAAAGTGAAGATTGTGTTTCAGATCTTGAAGACACAATCACAACCAGTGAAAAAGTAAGAAAGGATCTCTTAAAAACAATTAGGATACAGGAAAAAATAATTCAACATCTGCAAGATGATGCAAAAATGAACAATATGAGATTAATAGGAGACAATGAGAAAGAAGGAATCAATACAAATGATATAAAAAGAATATAGGCAGAAGTAATAGCAGAAAAGTTCCCAAATGTGAGAAAACAATTAGATATTCAGATAACTGAAGCATACAGAACTCCAAATAATATCAGCCTGACTAAACACACACCCAGATATATAATAGTAAAGATTCCAGAAATCCAGCAAAAGCATAATATACTAAAAGCTGCTACAGAAAAGAAACAAATCACATTTAAAGGAAAACCCATCAGAATAATGGCAGATTTCTCTTCACAAACCATGAAGTCAAGAAGAGCATGGAGGAGAATGCTTCAAGTCCTCCCTGAAAACAAATTCTAGCCCAGACTTCTATGCCCAGCAAAACTCTCCTTCAAGGGAGAGTGAGGGAGAAATGAAATACTTCCATGATAAGGAACAACTGAATAATTTCATGACGTCAAAGCCAACCCTACTCGGGGGCCAGGGAGATAGCTCCGTGGCACAAGAGCCTGCCTGGCAAGTGCAGGGTCGTGAGTTTGAACCCTGGTCCCACCAAAAAAAAAAAAAAAAGCCAACCCTACAAGGTATATTACAAAAAATTTTAGAGAGAGACCAAAAGGACCTGCAAACAGAAAGAACTCACCAAACAGGGCAACTAATTAAACACAGGAGAAAAAGAGGTAAACAATAGTAAAACTCATGTCAATTATAAGTCAATACTTTTCAATTATAACCATCAATGTAAATGGACTCAATCCTCCAATTAAAAGATATAGACTGGCAGAGTGGATAAGGAAGCAAAATCCAACCACATGCTATATACAAGAAACATACTTAACTCATAAAGAAACTCATAGGCTAAAACTTAAAGGGGTGAAATAATATTACATGCTACAGCACCTCAGAAAAAAAGAAGCAGGGGTAGCAATCTTGTTTGCAGACAGTCTAAACTTCAAAGCAAGATTAAGCAAATGTAACAAAGAAGGCCACTACATACTGGTCAGGGGAAAAATTCAGGATGAAAAGGTAACACTCGTAATTATGTATACACCCAACAAGGGAGCAGCAAATTATATACGACAAACCTTAATGGACATGAAAAGTCTAATATCGAATACCATGATCTTACCAGGAGACCTTAACAGCCCCCTACCTGAAAAACATAGGTCAAACAGACAAAAAATTAGTAAGAAGTAGGAGAACTGAAACAGAACTTGGAACAAATGGACTAAGTGGGCATACACAGAGTGTTCCACCCAACCACTTCAGAATACACATTCTTTTCAGCTGCAAATGGGACATTTTCTAAAATAGACCACACATTAGTCCATAGGTCATGCTTAAGTATATGCAAGAAAACAGAAATTATCCCATGCATATTGTCTGACCACAGTGCAATGAAAGTGGAAATAAATGACAAACCATAGGAACGCCAGAATTACATGGAAATTGAACAATACTCTTCTCAGCAACCAGTGGGTTACAGATGAAATTAAACAAGAAATTAAACAATATATACAATTTAATGAAAACTCAAACCTACCCTACCGGAATTTATGGGATGCAATGAAAGCAGTTCTTAGGGGGAAATTTATACCTCTGAACTCACATATTAAAATAGAATGGGAACAAATAAACAATCTTACACAACACTTAAACCGACTAGAAACGGAAGAACAAACGAAATCCAAAGCACAAAGGTGGGAGAAAATCATAAAGATGAGAGCAGAAATTAATTCAATTGAGACAAAGAAAACCACACAAAGAATTAATGAATCCAAAAGGTGGTTCTTTGAAAGATTAAATAAAATTGATAACCTCCTACCTAACCTCATTAGAAAGAAGAAAGGACTCAAATTCAAGTAATAAGGAATAAAAAAGGGTGAAATTGCTAAAGATCCAGAAGAGACAGAGGATCATAAATAGCTAATTTGAGAATCTTTACTCTCACAGAATTGAAGACAAAGAAGAAATGGACAGATTCCTAGAAAAGTACAAATTACCAAAACTGAATCAAGAAGATATAAGAACTCTCAATAACCCAGTAATAGCCAAAGAAATACAAAATGTAATAAAAAGCCTACCAACAAAGAAAAGTCTGGGACCTGATGGATTCGCTACTAAATTCTACAAGAAATTTAGAGAAGACATAATCCCAGTACTCCTCAAATTCTTCAATGAAAGTGAAATGGAAGTAGTTCTTCCAAAATCATTCCTAGAGGCAAGTGTTACCCTGATACCAAACCAAAGAAAGATTCAACTAAAAAAGAAAACTATAGGACAATTTCTCTCACGAACATAGATGCAAAAATCCTCAATAAAGTTCTCACCACTAGAATACAAGAAATCATGAAGAAGATTATACACCATGACCAGGTGGCATTCATCCTAGGGATGCAAGGATGGTTCAATAAATGCAAAACTATAAAATCAATACAGTATGTCAGTAGAACCAAAACCAAAAATCACATGATTGTCTTAATTTATGCAGAAAGGGCCTTTGACAAAGTCCACCACTCATTCTTGTTCAAAGTCCTACAGAAAATTGGAATAGAGGGCCTCTACCTCAACCTGATAAAAGCCATCTACAACAATCCAATAGCTAACATAATACTAAATGGGGAAAAACTGAAGTCTTTTACTCTCAAATCTGGTACAAGACAATCATGTCCCTGATCACCACTCCTATTCAATATAGTTCTGGAATCATTAGCTACAGCCATTAGACAAGAAAGAGCAATAAAAGGAATAAGAATAGGTAAAGAAGTCATAAAATTATCACTGTTTGCTGATGACATGATAATCTACTTCAGCGGTTCTCAACCTGTGGGTCGCGACCCCAGCTGGGGTCGAACGACAAAAACACAAGGGTCACCTAAAGCCATTACAAATCATAACTGTAGCAAAATTACAGTTGTGAAATAGTCACCAAAATTATGTTTTGGTTTCAGGTCACCACAACATGAGGAAATGTATTGCGGGGTCACGGCATTAGAAAGGTTGAGAACCACTGATCTACTTGGAAGACCCAAAGAAGTCCACCAAAAAGCTACTAGAATTGTAGAATTTGTAGAATTAATACACAAATTCAGTAGCATAGCAGGCTACAAAGTCAACACACAAAAGTCAGTAGCATTCTTCTACACAGATATCAAACACAGAGAGAGAAATTAGAGCAACACTATCTTTGATGATAGCACTGAAGAAAATGAAATACTTAGGAATTTACCTAACTAAGGAGGTAAAAGACCTTTTCAATGAAAACTACAGTAGTCTGAAAAAAGAAATCTTAGAAGATTTCAGAAAATGGGAAGATATTCCCTGCTCCTGGATAGGAAGAACCAACACTGTGAAGAAGGTCATACTCCCTAAATTGTTATACGGATTTAATGTAATTCCTGT
>PVJA010015324.1:0-18535 GCA_004027025.1 Myocastor coypus | reverse complement strand
TATCACTTGAAAGCATCAACACATGGGACCTCCGCTAGCTGAGAAATTTTTGCACATCAAAAGAAATTACCAACAGAGAAGACAACCCATAGGCTTCGAAAAGATTTTAACTAACAAGTATTCAGACAAAGTTCTTCTATCTAGAATCTACAAAGAACTAAAAACCATTAGGGTTCCAAAATTCAAAGACCCAATCCAAAAATGGGCATCTGAGATGAACACACACTTCTCAGAGAAAGAAATGCAGCAAGCCTACAAATAAATGAAGAAATGCTCCACATCGCTAGCCATTTGTGAAGTGCAAATCAAAACACTTAGATACCATCTCACCCCAGAAAGAATGGCTATCATAAAGAAATCAACCAGCAACAAATGCTGGAGAGGCTGTGGCGAAATAGGAACCTTTCTCCACTACTGGTGGAAATGCAGATTGGTGAAACCATTATGGAAAGTGGCGTGGAGGCTCCTTAAAAAACTAGAACTGGAAATCCCGTTCAATCCAAATATCCCCCTATGGGAATTTTCCCAGAAGAACTGAAAACATCATACCATAGCGATATCTGTGCACCTATGTTTATAGCAGCCCAGTTTGCACATCTTGGAAACAACCAAAACGCCCATCATTGGAAGAATGGTTGAAAAAGATATGGTATTTTTATATAATGGAATATTCCTCAGTTGTAAAGAATGATAAACTAGAAGACTTCATATATAAATGAATGTATCTTGAACATATACTCATAAATGAAATAAACAAGACCTACATTTGTAAATATCATGCAGTCTTCCTAGTATAAGAAGTCTAAAGAAGAAATAAAAATGGAGAGGCATAACACAGCTGAATGGGTATCAAAGACTTATGAAGCAACACTAAAACTATGCTTGGAATGCATGTCATTCTGAACTTTTAGATGTGTACTGCTTCTAATATAAACTCAGTTGCTGCTATTCTCTCTCTCAAGTAAATGGTTGGTTAACAAATCAACAGAAAAGGGTATTAATTCAGAATAACAGCCTAGGCCAAATGCCATAGGCTTGACAGGCTACAATTTTGTATATCCTTCGATTTCTAAATGTCTGTGTAAAAATGTGTAACTGCTTTTATCACATTCTATAGAGATTTATTAGAATATCAATGACTCAAGGAAAATACTAATGTCAAGCTAAGTCTAAGATGTTTGATATTCAGAAAGTCAGTGATGTTAAGGTCAATTACCTATTTTATAGAGTAATAGTACCACGGATCTTCTCTGCTGCAGTGTTGAGAATGTAAGTTAACAGACCAAAAGTTGGAGAAAAAGAACGGCTGTGAGGATAGCTATCCTTTGGCTCTAGCCCTCAAGGTCAGTGAGAACTCAGGACATAAGAGAACCTGTGCTGTAACATCCTACAACTCAGTGGTTTCCCAAATTTTGTGTTCAAGGAGATTTTGAGACCTTAGAGGAAAGGCATAAATGAAGTATAGTGTGTCTAGGGAGAGTCCCCTAGAAAGAAAACATTCTCTCAGGCTTTCACAGATAGCAAACTGACCAAGCAATGGCTGTGACTCGTCCCGATGGTTGACACTGACAACAGTTTTACAAAGCACTGTATTTGGTTCCAAAGTTAATCCTGAGGGGATTTAACCTTGGAAAATACAATTGATGAATGTTTTGTTACACAGTCTTGCTTTAACTTGCCCTTGATCACCCAGCAGAAAAGCTTAATTATGAGGCATAAAACGCAGAGCTAGATTAGTATGGTGAGCTGTAAGAGGCTTAAATCAACAGCCTCCAACATTGCCGTTTTACCAGTAACCCAATGCAATTATAAAACATTGGACTAAGCATACAACTACTTCCTCTTAGTTCAAAGAGAAGATTTTTTTTCTTTCTTTCTTTACCAATATCAATTAGAAAATTTATCACATCTATACGCTGTGCTCTGTATAAGTATTAGTAGAACAACAATATGCAATGTGTCAATTCTTGAAAATGCACTACGAACATGTTTTGAAACTCTCATATTGTTCTCTCATATTAAAATTAATAAAACATATAATGACAGAAAAATACATGATATATGTAGTGTCATAGGAGAAAAATCAGAAAAAATCCTATAATATGAAGACAACTGTGTAAATAAACCAACAATGTAAAAAGGAAAAGATGGCAATATCTTCACTAGCAATGATTATGTTTACCTAGTTACATTGGTAATGAAAAAGAAACTAAAAATAAAGAGATCTCTGGAACTCAAAAAAATCAAAGAATGAATTTTAAGAGCAGCACAGGTTAAGAGCAGAATATATTTATTGGATAAAAGAAAACCTCTGTCTGAGAGACAGAAGGGTCCTGAATGGGTTGCCTTTTAGCTGCTTTCTTTGTAGTTACCATGGTTTTCAACTTTATGTCCTAAAGTTATGATGCTCTAATTTGAGCTTATCACAGATCAACTTCAGTAATATCCCAAACTCTGCTCCTTTATAGTTCTGGCCCTTGCCCTTCAAGTTTGTAATATCACAAAATTATATCATTATAGATTATGTGTCCCAAAACAGAGTAATTTAAATGTATTTGTTTCTTATTTAGTAATTTATTTGGTACAGACTCTCAGTATGTAGCTTGGAATCATAGTGATCCTCCTTTCTCAACCTCCCCAGGACTGGGATTATAGGGGTGTACCACTATGCACGTGGTTTCAGTGGCCAGAGTGGTGCACCTGGGCTTCCAGGGCCAGCACAGCATGTAGTACTAGGGATCAAACTTGGGACCTTGCCTTCCCAGGCAGGCACTTAGCCCACCAAGCTTTCTCCCCAGTCTTAATCTCTTACTTAAAATACAAAATGTGGAATTATAAAGTTTTAGTATCATGAACTTTTAGAGTAATAAATTTTTATAATTGTGTCTGTCTATTAAATCTGGTACAACAAGTGGAGTTGCAAACCCCTCTTGCAATATACTTACCTTAAAAATTTTGCATCTAGTTACATTTATTGAGACTTTTGCATTTTTATATGGCTTTTAATTATTGTCTAAAGCCCTTTCACGTGACCTTCTTGGACTTTTTGCACTATTTTTTGCATATCATGGTAATGACTTTCTTTTGCTTTTACCTGGAAATATTTTAATTTGTCTTTCATTTGTAGGACAGTTTTTCTAAATACAGGGTTCTGTGGTGACAGTTTTAAGTTGTGGTTGTTACTATTTTTTTTTTTTAATTTTTAGCATTTTAAATATATCAGCCCTCTGTCTCGTGGCCTCTAAAAATGTTGATCAGAAATCTGATACTATTATGGATGTTCCATTGTACATGACAAATCACTTTTCTCTCTGACCTTTTGAAATATTGATTATACTGTCTCCAGTTAAGTTTCATTTCGTGGAATTCACTTCTTAGGTGTTTATGTCTGAGACTTTCACAATGTAAAGGCTTGTTCGTTTGATGTTGTCCCATACATCACTTTTTCAGTTTCTTTAAATTGATAATTTCTATTGTTTTGTTTTCAGTGTACTAATTCTTTCTTCTGCTTGCTCAAATTTGACTTTAAAACCTGCCAATGTGTTTTTATGCTTCACAGATTTTTTTTGGTTTGTTTTCTTATTTTTTAATCACATCACTGATATTACTGTTTTGATCATACATAATTTCCTTGAGTTTTTCCATTTTTTCTTTAGCTCTTTGAACATACTTATCAACTTCACAGAATAGCCATAATCCAGATGTATTGCTGCCAGGAGGCTCTGATATGAATTCAATTATTCCCAACAGCTTGAACCACTGGTGGCAGATGTGCCTCTTCAGTGACTTGCACTACTGCTCAGGGGTCTTTGATTGTAATAATGCAGAAAAAAAGGTGTTCATCTAGCAGACTAGATGTCATCATGTGAAAGTTCTTTAAGGAAAGCATTAAAATAGTATAAAAATTGTAATGCAACTAATTTATGGTAAACTGGTTGTAAACATATATACACTAGACATAGTGTATGTGTAAGATTTCCATGTTAAAATTTAGGGAATTATTGAAAAACTATTCCTAAATACAGATTTCTTTTAATTTAATGAAATAACTAAATTTGTTCATTATTGTAATAATTTTTAATTGGTTTGAGATAGTGTAAATATTTATATTTGAGCAATAATTATTCAAATTAAAACAACTGCCTACAAGTGGTACATTCATAGACTTTTTATTAATTTTATTAGTGAAAAGATGTATGAAAGTGATTGAATCCATTAGTACAAATTCCATGATGGGATAGTCATATGTGTACCATCATGGGTTCAAACTAACAGGAACATGTTAAGACAGAACATGTTACAGTGTCTGTGTGTAGTAGATTTGCCAAGAGGTCTTATTTTTTCTCCTTTGAATAGGAAACAGAAAGTTTTTTTCTTTCCTTGTATTCCATGTGATACTTTTTGTTCAAAGTAGGACATTTAAATCTAATAATATGATATCTAGGTGAATCAGGTCTTCCTTTCCCTCAAGGTTACCTATACTTTGCCAGGCTTGAGCTATTAAAAATTTGTTTTAGTACCACTATACTCTCTCTCAAGTAAAAGGTTGGTTTACAAGAGAACAAAAAAGGGTATTAAATGAGAGTAAGAGACTAGGAAAAATGCCATAGGATTGACTGGCTACCATTCGTATATACTTAGATTTCTAAATTTCTGTGTAAAAATGTGTAACTGCTTTTATCACATTCTATAGAGATTTATTAGAATATCAATGATTAATGGAAAATACTGATTCCAAGTTAAGTCTGAGACATTTGATATTCAGAAAGACAGTGATGTTAAGCTCAAGTACCTATGTTATAGAATAATAGAATCACTAAGCTTCTCTTCTGGAGTGTTAAGAATATAAGTTTATAGACCAAAAATTAGAGAAAAGAAAAGGCTACGAGGATAACCAATATTTTGGCCCTCGCCCTTCAAGGTCAGTGAGGACTCAGGACAGAACAAAACCTGTGCTGTAACATCCTATAACTCAGTGTTGTCCCAATTTTTTTGTTCAAGGAGATTTTGGGGCCACATAGGAAAGGGATTGAAAGTGTATAGAGAGTCACCTAGAGAGAAAACATTCTCTCAGGTTTTCACAGAGAGCAAACTGATCAAGCAATAGCTGTGACTCATCCAGATGGCTCACCCTGACAACAGTTCTACAAAGCACTGTACATGGTTTTAAGGTAAATCCTGAGGGGATTTGACTGACCTCGGGTGATACAAAAGTTACATGTTTTGTTATACAGGTCTTGCTTTAACTTGCCCTTAACCATCCAGCAGAAAAGTTTAACTGTAAGGCATAAAAGGTAAAGCTAGATTAGTATGCTGAGCTGTAAAAGGTTTAAATCAACAGCTTCTAACATTGCCAGTTTTGCCAATAACCTACTGTGATTATGGAATACTGGACTATGTATACAACTACTTTCTGTTAGTTCAATGAGAAGAAATTTTTGTACCAATAATGATCAGAAAAATTATCATGTCTGCATCCTATGCTTTGAATAGCTACTATGAGGGCAACAATATGCATTGTGTCAATTATTGGAAATGTACTACTAATGTGTTTTGAAACTGTCACATTGTTATTTCTTATTAAAAGTAATAAAAAAATTGTTTTAGGTTGTGTGCCAAAGACCAAGTTGTTTTTTGTCACAGCTTGAAAGATTTTTTTCACTCCTGGTGACTCTCCTTAGGCACTCTATGTATCATTGATCACTTTCCTCTGTGGTCCTATAATCTCCTTGATCAGAATATCAGGGACTCAGCTGAGTTATAGGCATCACAATAGAAATCCTCTTATGTCTTGAGTCCTCTCTGACCTCAATAGAATAGGGCTAAAATATTGGCTATCCTCTTAGCCTATCTATTTCTCTAACTTTTCCTCTCCACACCTCAGTTGTTGAACATTCAGAAGAGACGCTTAATACATTATTACCTTATAATGGAGGCACTAATTTAACATTACTACTTCTCTGAATATCAGGCACCTTAGAAAATAAAATGGAACCATATTTTCCAACAATCATGGATATTCTAATATTTAATTCCCTGTACAATGTTAATACATCAGAATATTCAGAATAATGAATTATCATAAACATGTGAAAACCTTTGTTTCTTAATTTAGTTTTGTATCAAGAGCATCTTTTGCGAAAACCTTGGAAATAACCCTTTAAATTAATGACCTTAAGGAGAAAATGTGAAGCTTTTCTTTTTGTTTCAGTTATAATGGAGAGAGAGAGAGAGAGAGAGAGAGAGAGAGAGAGAGAGCTACTCCCTGATTTTCTGTAAGGCTCTACTTCAGGATGGAATGGCCCTTTGTTAGAATGGCCCTTTGTATCCCTCCAATTCAGCAATCGAGAACCTTTGTTACTGCAGATCTCCTTGTAGCTACCATGCCTGGAAACCATACATGCTTGTATCTAAAAAGCCCTCTAAAACACTTTTCCTTTTTTTAACAATTAATTTCTTTTTTTTTTTTTTTTTAATATTATGGCTGGCTCAGCCTGCCCAGGGGGTGGGGCTGGTGCAGCATGTGGTGCTAGGGATTGAACCATGTTTCCTGTGGTTGCCTAAGCTTTCCTAAGCAAGAGCTTCAGACCACTGAGCCATGTTGCTGGCCCAATTTCTATTTTTTTAAACAATATATTCCTTTAAAAATAATTTTTAAATTTTTTGTCAAAGAAAGAATGACCAATTAAGCTAATATGAGAATCTGGAGTGATTTTAACAGTGTTTTGAGTACATTGAGCTATTACTTTGATTTCCCCTGTACAGTTAGCATCTAACACACCAGGAAAAACATAGAAACCTCTGGTTGTCTCTTTTAGTGCTGGGTTGGGTGAGCTGCTTGCACTAGAAATGGGCTTCCTCACCAACACCCCCTTCCTGCCCTGAACGCTGGGTGCAGCCAATATGTGTACCTGCTGTGATTTTGGCCCTGACTAGTTTTTGCCCCGATTTTAGTGCAGGCACTATTTTTGGCCCAATAAGTTTTCAATGCCAGCAGTGGCATATGCCAAGGCAATGCCACGCTGTGCTAATGACCCTCTTTTTTAGCCCCAGGCATACAGGACTGTAGTTGGTGGTACATGCCAACCTCATGGCCAGACCAGAAAAACAGATGGGTGTGTGGCTGGGGATTCTCAGGCGGTGCACATAGGACAAGAGTGCAGGCCTTCCATAAACCCAGTTTGTAACTCTCCCCCTGATGGCGCCACCACTCTGCTTCAGACTAGCCAGTTGCACCTTCAAAGAATTTTCTCCTTTCATATCTAACCCAGCAAAGCTTGAGGTTTCAAGCTCTCTCTTTTACCTTTGCTACACCCTCCTTGTCTTGCTTGGCAATTGATTTTAAAACAGTACTCTAGTAATCCCAACACTTGGGAGGTTGAGGCAGAAGGATCGCTGTGGGTTCGAGACCAGCCTGGGCTACAAAAGTGAGTTCAGGGCCAGCCTGAACTGCATAGTGAGACCTTGTCTCAAAAAAAAAAAAAAGACAAAATAGAATAAAATAAAATAAAACAGTACTCTAAGCTAAGTTCTTCATGGTAATTTTAAAAGTAAAGTAAATACAAGATCCAAGAAAAAAAAAAAAAAACATTTTAATAAACACTTGTAGTTCTTGAAACTTCATTTGTCCCATTTTTAGTGAAAAGTAAATTGATCTAATTTCCTCTTTTGGCTTCTCTTCCAGGTCACTTATCTCTCTTGCCCTAGTGAACCCTTTCTGGCCCTAAAGAGCCTCCATCCCCATGCTTTACACCTGATATGCCAATACCTTTGGCGTGCCTGTGCTGAATACTGGATCTCACCAAATCTTTTCCCTCCCCTGTTGTGTGCCCTTTTCAAGTGTTCCTGCTGCCCACTTATCTCCTACCAGATGTGCTGCTGAGGAACCAAAATGTAGAGACTCCTTGGTCTCTTGCTGATTTCTGGGGAGAAACTGTAGCAGGAATGAGGAAAAGATGGAAAAGAGAAAAAAAACTGGGTTGAGGTGGAGACTGCTGCCTGATGGGCAAAGGATTCAAAGAATAGCAATAAAGTCATTTATTTAGAACTTTGCAAAATTAGTATCACATGACCTAAGTTGTCTAGCAACTAAAGGTCGAAATTGTCCAGAAAGGACACTTTTCTGAAGACTGAAGTAGCTTGACCTCTTCTGACTCTGTGGCCTTGTCCTGCCCTCACATATATGACCAATTTCCAGTTTCAGCTGCTCCCAACAAATTTACTCTTTGAGAATCCATCTCCATTTTGGGCAATGTAGGGAAGAGTTGAGTCTTAGAGTATTATATGAATTAGTGATGTGTAACTATTATGGTTTGTGTTTAGATGTCCCCCTCAAGTTTGATGTGGTCATAAGTGGGACTTTGTCAGAGGTGACTGGATCAAGAGAGAGAGAGAGAGAGAGAGAGAGAGAGAGAGAGTTTGTGATTAATGGTGCAACACCAGGATTAAGAGTGTGTAATTAGTAAATCAGTGCACTGATTGTTTTGGCACCACCATTAGCCTAAACAGAGCATGAAAGAGGCAGAAAGACACTATTAAGGTCCCTCACTGCTTTGCTACCTTCTGCCCGCCATGAATATTTCTCCCTTGTGAGGCCTGCCTGCCATGCCATTCTGCCTTAGAGCCAGCCAATTATGGACTGAAACATCTACGAACTGTTCCAAATAAACCTATCCCCCTTTAACTTTGGGTGTCTGATATTTCTCTCAGCAACAAAAACTTAGCTAAGACAGTGACAGTTTTTAAGTGGTTAAGCTAATGTCCTTTATAAAAGGATCCATTTATTATTGGTCTCTGTAGTTAAATACTGCTTTCTTCTAAGGCCTTAGAAAAGAAGAGTGATGATATAATTAATACAGACATAATTGCTTTAGCATATGACTGGTAAGATAAGGGAGATCTATCTAATGGAAATGTTAGTTTTAGACTTGTTTTCCCAGTGTAAACTAGTGTAAAATGGGCACAATAAATGAAATAACTCTGTTTAGGCATTAAGCAGTAAATAGCACAGGATTGTAGTTTTCAAGAAAATTACAAAATACCCAGATGATCTCCATATATGATTGAAGAGCAGAGATCCCCTAAAAAGCCAGTGACCAGTGTTTACAATTCAGGAATGATGAGGATCTAGAATATGGATCAAGATATTACCAAGGGGGAATCTGTGAAGCAGAAAGACTGAGGAGTCTGTATGGTAGTCTCCTTTGAGTCCTTGATGGATTACTAAACTTCAAGTAGTCAATGACCAGTGAAGAGCCACTGATATAAAATTTAGAGCTGAATGGAGAAGCTAGAAGTTTCATAATTCTGATAAATGCTAAAATTCTAACTCAGCCAAATTGAAGCAACCTCGGATTTGTATGAAACCCCAGAAATGCTTTAAGAATAAGGACCATATCCTAAGCCTATGCACAAAACACAGATTTGCCTCTAAAAATTATATAAGCTTGATAAGATCAAAAGGATTCACCACTAACTTATTGTCCTGAGGGGGAAAAAAAACATCCTTTTAAGGAAGATGTAATTCAGAGTCTTTACAATATAGTATCCACAGTGTCTAGTATATAATAATTCAGTGATAGGTATATGAAATACAAAATTCTGATTTCTAATGAATATAAAGTGAAAGTAATAGTAGCAAGATCCTTATGTCATCCAGACAATAAAGACATTAAAATTGGCAAAGAAGAGCATTGGAGAATCAATATAAAAATTCTCATGATTTCTAAAATTTTATTATAATTATTTGCTCATACTAATTTAGCACATTACTGAGTTTCTCTGTGGCATTTCCACACATGTCCTTTCATTCTTGTCATTACTCCTGAATCCCATTCCCTCTTCCTGTTAATCCATTTTCTATTTTCAGGTCATCAATTTTCATTACTTGTTTCCACATATGAAAGAAAGAAAACATACTTGTTTTTCCATGATTGATTTCTTTCATGTAACATGGCCAGGGCATGGTGATACACACCTGTAATCTTAACACTTGGGAAGCTGAGGCTGGAAGATCTCTATGAGTTTGAAGCCAGTGTGGCATACATAGTGAGTTTAAGGCCATCCTTAAGCCTTACTACATAGTAAAAGCCTGTCTCAAAAAAACTGAAAACAAAACAAAAGTTATAGACTTAACAAAACATGTTAACTTTCACTTAACATGATGACTTATGTTTCTATTTGTTTTCCTTCAAATGATATAATTTTATGGCTAAACAATACTTCATTGTATAGTTCCTTTATCCTTTCTGTTAGTAAGCACCTATGCTGATTCCACATCTTAGTAGTGTGAATATTGCACGTATATAGATATCTCTGTGTAGTACACTGATTTCATTTCCTCAGGTTATGTGTTATGTGGTATAGCTATATCCTGTGCAACTATTTTTAGTTTCTAAAGGAGCTTCCATGCTGATTTTCAATGTATTCCCACTAATAATGTAAAAGAGCTCTTATTCATCATCACATTTTTAAGAATATATTTAGTATAGGGTCTCACTATGCAGATTGGACTTGTAGTGATCTTCCTGTTTTCAGCCTCCCAAGCACTGGAATTACAGGCACACACCATCATGCCCAGCCTAGATTTTTTTTTTTTTTTTTAATGAATGTGGTAGATTAAGTGATGGTCAACTTGTAATACCAAGCTGCACTGAATAAGCATGGTTCTGGCTGTGGAAGGCCGACCTGGTAATTATCACCAACAGCATAAAAGGACAATCAGATGAGGAGCTGATATGCTGTTGATTCTCCTAGAGAAATTTGTCTTGCTGATTTTCCTTATATAAACTGAGCTGTTCTCATCATTGGATCAAGTCCTTGCTGTTTGTAAAGACGTGCAGTTTTCTTCAGTGGAGCTCTTGTTCTTTGCTTGAGAGTCTCTTCCTGGCTCCAATGCAGATCTTTCAGCCTGCTGACACAAATCCTTCATCTTACTGGTACATACTTTTTTTGCTTCTACCATTGACCACTGGGCCTTCCAAGACAGACTTGCTTTTGCTCTAGGTTTCCAGTTGGACTTGTGAAGGACATTGCCAATGGATCCAAGCACTAAGCTACATTCTTTGGTTCTTTAGTGTGTAGACATATTTTTGTCCTCTTCTGCCTTTGGCTCTTTGGATGACTGTTATAAAATAATCCTATAAATTATGTGTCCTCTATTAAATCTATTGCCTTATAACCTGTGACTATAATAGACATTCCTACTGGACTGAGATAAAATATCAATGTTCTTTTGATTTTGATTTTGATGATATCTAAAGATATTAAGCATATTTTCTTATATTTATTGGCCATGGTTATGATTTGGGTCTAGATGTCCCCTCAAAGCCTGACGCAATCATGGGAGTTTTTTTTGAAGTGGCTACATCTAAAACATGTAATTGATTTATAGTATAATGCTAGAACTAAGGTAGGTGATTGCTGGATCCATCCATTGATTGGATAGCAGAACCCTTGTCCTGATTCACAAAAGACAGAAGGAAGTTTGTCTTGCTCTTACTTGTTCTTGCTGTCTTCTGTCACAATGAACTGTTTTCCCTTTGCCATGTAATTCTCCACCTTGGAGCCAGCTGATTAAGACTGAAACCTCTACAAACTGTTAGCCTAATCTTTCCTTCTTTAACTTTAGAGGTGGATTATTTTGTTTCAACAATGAGAAAAGTAACTAATTTATATATCTTTTTTTTAAGTGTTCTTTGGGATTTTAAAAGAAAAGAAGAACAGGACACATAGGGCTTCTCAGGAGAAAAGTGAAAGCTATGTATTTTAACAAGCCAAATATGAAAAAAAAGAAAAGAAAAAATGCCAAATGTGTCTAACAGTTCATTTCCAATTTTCAGACAGATATATACTTGAAAATAATAAATGCTTAGTGTACTTAAAGACTGATCAATGAAAATAATCTAATTTGAAAAAAGAATGAATACCTAAAAAAGTGAACAGTCTCAGGAAATTGCAGAACAAAGTGAAATAATATCGGATAGAGGTCACTGACAGAACGCTTGTCTATTCTGAGCAATGTCTTAATATTCAATATGCAGCACTGCAGACATAAATAATAAAATAAAATATACACAGTAAGATCTTTATGAATAAAAATCCAGGAATTTCAGTAATTGCCAAATATAAGGCACCTTACATCATGGCATAGCATGTCCAGAATACAAAAATCTCATGAGAAAGAGAAAAATTTTAAAATAACTAGAAAACAAACTAAATAAAAAGACCAATTATCAACATAAATTATGTATGACTTCACATTAGAAATGAGGCCAGCAAATAATAGAAAATCCTTGCCATACTCGAAAGGCTCTTTAAAACATTACACAAAGTATGTCCAGTAACAGTAATACTTAAATGAAGATATGCTTTTAAATAAATGAACAGTGAGAGAATTTAGGAACAGTATATATGTACTAAAAACAACTTAAATTTTTGAAGTAGAATTAAAATGAAGCAAGGTAAAAACAAGGACCTACAAAGAGAGAGAGAGAGAGAGAGAGAGAGAGAGAGAGAGAGAGAGAGAGAACAAAAATGGCCAGCATGTGGACTATATTAAGTCTTTTCATCTTAAAATTTTTTCTAAAACTAATTACCACCAGTATATCTGATTAAATATTTCTAGCTTTGCAAAGATATTGGTGTAATCAGTAGCTACAGTTTGATTTTGATTTTTACTGATTGTAATAAAGATTATCAGTCTTCACTTAAAAAAACTAATCATCATAAAATTGTAAATACTCAAAAGTTTTGTTATATTTACCCTGACTTATAGTATGTACATGTTTGTGTGCCAGTGTTTAAATGTCTGATTTTCAAGGATCTACATTTTAAAAATGGTAATCATTTAAAATAAAAGTAAAGAAAAAAAGTCATGAGGCTATAGAGGAAATAGGATCAGAAATAGTCTCTAAGGTAAAAAAATAGAACTGAAAACCATAATGAAGGAATTGCTCAGCATAACTAGAGAAAACAGATAAATTTGAAAAGAGTGTAGGAAAATGATGGAAACTTCGAATGGACAATATAAGAAAGAAATATAATTCATGAAACAGATTCATGAGATATCTGGAAAACTAAAATTCCTTTGAAATCTGACAAAACTGTTTGAATCGAACTGAAAGTAGAGTGTGAGGCCGAGAACACAAACTATAGCCTAACAACCCTGAGTGGAGAGATTTCTTAAAAATGACAAGGAAACAGGAAATAGCAATTCAGCAGCTTCAAGAGGATGCAAAGAAAAGCAGTATAAGACATAAATATCAGTGAAAAAAGAGGATTCAACTTAAATGACAAAATAAAAGAGACTGCTTGCAGAAGTAATAGCAGCAAATTTCCTAATCATAGGAACAAAATCTGGCATACAGTTCAGTGAGATATATACAAATCCAGACAGCTATGACTAAATAAACCTGCACTCAGACATATAATGATCAACATCTTAGAAATTCAGCGCAAAAAAACAGAATATTATAAAATGTTACAGGAAAAGAAAATTATCTACAAAGGAAAGCCCATTAAAATCACAGATGACTTCTCAACACAAACCCTCAACTCAAGAAGAGCTTGCAGTATTTCAAGTCATAAAGGAAAACAAATTCCAACCCAGATTGATGTACCTTGCAAAACTATCTTTTAATATTAATGGAAAAATAAGATACTTCCATAACAAAGAACAGCTAAAGAACTTCATGACTGCCAAACAAGCCTTACAAAGAGTACTGAAAGATGTTATAGACAGAGATAAACATTACCACAATTTCAAAAACATCATCAGAAAGAAACCACAAAGCAGAGCAAGCAGTAACACAGAAGGGCAGTGCAAGGAACCAACGGTAGGAAAATAACATGTTAAAGATAAGTCAATATATATCAGTTATAACCATCAATGTAAATGGCCTCAATTTACCAATCAAATAAAACACATTGGCAGAATGGGTCAAGAAAAAAATTCTAACAATACGCTGCATACAAGAAATATTTAATTTTAAAAGAATCTCGTAGACTGATTGTCAAAGTATGGAAAACAATACTCTATGTAACAGGACTCAGAAAAAAGCGGACAATGTGAACTTCAAACTAGGAATGATCAAAAGATATAAAGAAAGTCCAGGGCTGAGAAGATAGCTCAGTAAAATAAGCGCTTACCTGGCAAGTGCAAGGTCATGAGTTCAGTCCCCGATACCATCAAAATAAAATAAAATACTTATATTTGGGCCAGGGAGACAGCTCAGTGGCATGAGCACCTGACTGGTGTGCACAAGGTCCTGAGTTTGATCCCTGGTACCTCAAAAAAGAAAAGGAGAGGAGAAGAGAGGAGAGGAGAGGAGAGAAGAGAGGAAAGAAGAGAAGGAAGGAGAGAGAGAGAGAGAGAGAGAGAGAGAGAGAGAGAGAGAGAGAGAGAGAGAGAGAAGGAAAGGTCCAACTTGTCAGGGAAAAATTTCAAAAAGAAAGAGAAATATATATATATAATACAGGAGCACCCCACTGCATATAACAACCATTAATAGACATGAAAAATCAAATAGCAATGGCACAGTTGTATTGGGGGATTTTAATGTCCCATTGGCATAGACAGATCAACCAGACCCCAAAAAAACAAACAAACAAACAAAAAAAACAGCAAAAAGATAACAACTCAACTGAACTGTAGTGGTCCATACATTTTGTCAACTTGGCTAGATTGACTCAGTGGTTTCCACACCCTGGGCCATGGGGGCTGTGCCCCACAGGGCAGGGTGGGCCCACTCCAGAGTGACTCAGCACAAAAAGGATATATAAAGGGGTCGAGGAAGGTTTCAGCTTCCCACTTCTTTGGAGGAGCGTCAGTCTTTGTAGTTAGCTTGGACTTCATCTCCTGCCTTCCAGCACAGACTCTTTGGCCTCTGGCTTGGATCCTTCAGCTTTCCATCACAGATTCTTCAGCCTTCTCTCACAGACTCATCAGCCAGTTGATGGAGAGTCACACAGAACACTTCAATGAGCTTCATGGCTTAGGACTGAATCCTTCAGTCTTGTGTTTTGAGACACCCTGTGCATGCTTCCTCATTCAACTATGCAGCTGATCATGATAAGCCAATCTTACGATTTCTTATACATTTATTCATCTTGTGTTATATCTGTTCATCTAGTAAAACTGACTAATACATGAACCAAACCTGTGAACAATGTACTTAGTAGACACTTATAAGAGTGTTCCATCTAACAACATCAGAATATACATCCTTCTCAGCTGCACATTGGATGTACTCTAAAGTAGACCATATACTAGCAAATAGAATATGCTGAAATAAATGGAAAGGAATTGAAATTATATCATTTATATTATCTAACAGTAAGTGAAGATAATGAAAGTGAAAATTGCCAAAGAAACTGAAAATACCTCTAAAAACATATGCAAATTAAATCTTTACTGAACAAACAGTAGGGTAGAGATGAAAAAAAATTTAATGTATTTAGTACAGAGTCTTGCTATGCAGCTCAGTCTCATAGTGATCCTCCTGTTTTCAGCCTCCACAGCACTGGGATTACAGGTGTACCACCACACCAAGTCTCTGTGGCCAGCTCAGTGCACCTGGGGGTGGTGCAGGCACTACATGTGGCAGTAGGGATAGAAACCTGGTCCCTGCATTTGCCTAAGAAAGCACTTAGTCCACTGAGCTATCTTGTTGGCCAAGTACAAAAGAAATGTAAAAAGTAATTAAGTAATATCTACAATCAAGTGAAAATGCAAATAACACTTATCAGAATCTGTGGGACACAATGAATACAATCCTAAGAGGAAAATTTCTAGCATTGCATTCTCATATCAGAAAGGCAGAATGAGCACAAGTAGTTTAATATATCAAGCTTCTAGAAATAGAAGAGCAAGTCAAGCCCAATGCCCATAGAAAGGAGGAAATTATAAAGAGCAGAGGAGAAATTACTTCAGTTTAGACTAAAAAAACAATTTAGGGCTGGGGAAAAAGCTTGGAGGTCTATACCATGCTGGCCCTAGAACTCCAAATGCTCAAGGCTGGCCCTGGAACTAGGAGTGGTGGTGCATGCCTGTAATTCCAGCTCTGGGGATGCTGAAACAGGAAGATCACTGTTAGTCTGAACTGTGAGATACCGTATCAAATAAATATTTTTAAAAAGAAAATGAAAATAATAAATGAATTGAAGAGTTGGTTCTTTGAAAGAATGAACAAAATTGATGAGCTTCTAGCCAAGCCAATCTTATATAAAAAAAGAAAACAAGCAAGCAAGAAAGAAAAAAACTCAAATTCATGCAATGAGGAATGAGAAGGGTCAAATTATTATAGATCCTATGGTATTTCAGATCATTAATACCTACTTTGAAAATCTTTACTCTCATAGGACAAAAAACACAGAAGATATGGACAGATTCTTACAAATGTATGAATTACCAAAGCTGTGTGAAAATGATAAATAACCCAGTATCAGTCAGTGAAACAACTTTTTTCTTTTAAGACAAATATTTACTTGAGAGAGAGTATAGCAATAATTAAAATTACATTAGAAGCAGCACACATCTAGAAGACCAGAATGACAAGCATTCCAGCATGATTTTGGTCTTACATGTTGCTACTCTGAGTCTCAAAAACCTGTGTGAAACTGAAAATTAATTAAAAGATTACCAACAAAGAAAAGCCCAGGTCCTGATGGATTCATGGCTGAAATCTACAAGAAATTTAGAGATGATTTAATGTTAGTACTTCTCAAATTCTAATGAAGTTGAAATGAGGCCAGTCTAATAGCTTAGTAGACTAAAGCACCTGCCTAGGCATAGCACAGTGGCTGAGGTTTGATCCCCAGCATACTGTGCCAACCCCGCCCACAGGGTGCACTGAGATGGTGATTGAGACTGGATTTTGTGGTGCATGCCTGTAATCCCAGCACCTGAGAGACTGAAAACAGGAGAATCACTATGAGTTTGATGATAGTGAAACCCTGTAGACCTGTAGACCTTGTCCTAAATACTCAAAAAAGAAAAAAGAAAAAGGAAACTGAAGCAGTTCCCCTTAATTCATTCCTATAGGCAATATCACCCTGATACCAAAACTAAAAGGCCCAACCAAGGAAGAGAACTATCGCCAAACTCCATAATGAACACAGATGCATAAATCTTAAATAAAATACTAGCAAACAGAATGTAGCAAATAATCAAGAAGATTATACACCATGACCAAATGAGATTTATTGCAGGAATGTAAGGATGGTTCAACATTTTAAAAAATCAGTAAACATCATATACCATTTCAACACAGCCAAAGACAACAATTACATGATCATCTCAATAGCTGTAGAAAAAGTTTTTGATAAAATCCAACAGTCATTGAAGATAAAAATCCTACAAAAAATTGGTTAAAGATGGTCTGTGCTTGAATCTGATATAAGCTATCTATGATGAACCAATAGCCAACATCATACTCAGTGAGCAAAAACTGAAAGATTTCATTCTAAAATCAGGAACAAGACAAGGATTTACACTATCACCACTCCCATTCAATAAAGTTCTGGGAACACTAGACAGAGCAATTAGACAAAAGATAAAGACAAAAGAATAAGGATAGGAAAGAAGGAAGTTAAATATCTTTGTTTGCATAATACTATACATAGAATATTCCAAAAGCTCCACCAGAAAAATACTAAATTTAAATAGCAAATTCAGTAGCATAGCTGTATACAAAGTCAACATCCAAAATCAATAGCATTCCTGTACACAAATAATAAACTCATTGAAAAAGAAATCAGGGAAATAGCACCCTTCACTATAGCATGCTAAACAGTGGAATCAATCAATTCCAATTTTTTGATTGGAATCAATCAAAAAAAGGAGGGCTGGCCAAATAGCTCAGTGGGTTGCAGGTGCAAGAGCTGAGGCTTTGATTCCCATGCTTGTTGTGCTGGCCCTACCCCCAGGACATGCTGAGATGGTCATTGACACTGAGTGTGGTGGTGCATGGGCCTGTAATCCCAGCCCTTGGGAGGCTGTAAACAGGTAGAACTACTCTAAAAAAGGAGATAGAAGATATCATAAAATGAAAAGAGAACCCTTGCTTGTGGATGGAAAGAACCAATATTCTAAAAATGGTCATACTAACAAAACTGTTACACAGATTTAATACAGTCCTGATCAAAGTATCATTAGTATGCTTATAGATCTAGACAAAAATTTCCTAAAATTCATTGAGAACCAGAAGAAACCTAGAAAGACACAGGTAGTCCTAGGTGATAAAAGCAAGGCAGGAGGCAGCATAGTTCTCAACTTGGAACAGATTAGAAGATGCAGACTTAGCCACATTATCTTTGACAGAGGACCCAAACATGTTCACTGGAAGAAAGATAGTCTCTTTATTTAACAATTGGTGGTGTAAAAACTTTGCAGGGGCTAAGGAGATTAGCTCAGTGGCATAAGTTCTTGCCTGGTAAGCATAAGGTCCTGAGTTTGATCCCCAGGGAAAAAGAAGAAGAAGAAGAGGAGGAGGAGGAGGAGGAGGAGGAGGAGGAGGAGGAGGAAGGAGAAAGAGAA